>VKOC01003576.1:0-12379 GCA_009364415.1 Spea multiplicata
ATCCCTACTATATACTATGCCAGTCACTAGTGGTAAGCTTACACCACATCAATGTTTGGCTTAGTATATAGTGATAGGGGTTGTCAGTGTCTGGCTCAGTGTATAGGCACACATTGATGGTGGTACCGCATAATCCTTAAGTATATAATGATAACAGTTATGCTGTACCCCTGTCAATGTTTGCCTAACCATAGAAACTATGCAGTTTTAAAGTGTGTGTGTGGGGGGGTGCCACATACAGGGTCTGCCACAGGTGCCAAATACTCTAGGTACCCCCCTGCATCATGCGGCTGTCAGACCCAACGGCCATGCCTCAGCTCCTCTTCCCACGTCTTAAAAGGGGTGTGATGAAGAGCTGAGGCATGCGGTGCGTGCACGCCGGCCACTTTAATTTCATTAGGCGCTGGTGGTGTGACTGCCGCACGACGGCCGCTTTCAATGTCGCTCGCAGCCGCTTTGATGGTGCAATGGGCCAGTTGACTAGACTTGCCCCCCAGGCAAGTCCAGGGGAGGGCTGCCAGCCCTCCCCTGGATCTCATCCTCTTGAACCTCTGGCATATGTCATATTTATGTAACCAGTCGAGTTGTCTTCCTGTTAGATTGACGGTTTAATAAACAAGCAAGGAGAACATTGTTCACGTTTGGACAATCTGGGCCAGCAGCAGAAGCTTTTACTTACCAGGGAGTGTCTAGCACAAGTTCTAAACTGGGTTATATCTGAAATTCAGATAGTCAGGCCCTACCAAGCAATCAACTATAATGAATTCCCATAAGGTTCCTTGGAGTTTAGTTTCGCAGTCAAAACCCCACCCGAGCGCTCTTATTATAAACGTAAGCCCACCACCAAAGGTTCCTTACCCGTCACACACCTCCTTGATGATCGATGCCAGAGGCCGCTTCTGTTAACCCCAAAAACATACAGTTAGGAGAAAAGAAACAAAAGAAGCTCCGTTCCAGACAGAGTATTTTATCGAGTTGCGTTTGAACCTTTTCTCGAAGTCATTTTTTTGACGCAGTTCTACAGGTAACTCCAAGAGGCGCACCACTCGGAGTTACATATATAAAGTCACTGGCGGCGCTGCTCGGTGTACTGCGCACGCGGCACAGGCATTGCGGGTTCCGTGTTACGCGCTCCCGCCGTGGTGTCCACTAGCAGAGCGGATCGAACCACGTCGGCATCCGTAAAGCGCTACGGCCATCAAACGGAAAGGTTAAGCCGGAGACTTCCACGCCTTCAAACCAATCAGCAATCTTTTGCCTGCGGTAATGTTCCTTACCTGGTCGATTTCAATCAGCTGGGCATTGGCTCCCGGCCACTCGATGGCCACTTTTACAATGTCCAGCGGAGGAGGCATTTCCTGGCGGCTTCTGTGCCCGGCGGGCCTGCTGGATCGCTCGCGCGGCTCTGTAAGCGGAAAGAAACATCGCGGCGATTGAAACCGCCTGAGCCGGCACGGAACGCACACCGAGACGCACGCTCAACAGCTAACCGGAGAGGAAGAACGTCTAGATGACGCACATAGTTAGCAGAGAAAAAATTCCCAGCACGACCGAGTCTATTCACTAAAGCGGAACCTTGACTGAGTTTTCAACTCCCCGACATCGCTACGCTTCACCCCAGGGAGCTTCTCTGCCCCCTGATATCACAGGGCTTAACAGCGGAGCTCAACTCTCGGTAGTCACTGCGCTTCACCCCAGCGAGCTTCTCTGCCCCCTGATATCGCTACGCTTCACCCCAGCGAGCTTCTCCTGCAGGAAGGGCTGAGTTTGCCCTGAATAATGCATAGTTAAAGAAGTCTCCCTCATTAACTATGAATGCAGGAACAGCTGGGGTTTGCACGGCGACACCAGGGAGTGGAAATGCTGGACCGTCCTGCGGTCTCCCTCTTTAGGGGACAGAGACATCGTTAACATGGTAATGCATGAAAAGAACACAACAAACAAGAGGCAAAGACAAAGACTCGGAAAAGACAATGACATCCATCCATCCATATTCAGCGCTTCTGTAACTTTGATACAAAACTCTAAATTAATTTCTGTCACTATCCGTAACCCAAAGACACATTCCTTCTCCGTATCATATATACTACGTCGTGACAAACAACACGCATGTACAAAATGATATATGTTTTGTTTTCATACAACTTTGTATGTGTTACAGGTGTCGGAAAGGCCATGAGATCTATCGGTAGGTTTTGTACTGAATATGGCGGCTATCGAGCGGTAAACAGAGGTCTTCTCGCCCGAGGCAGGGTCGGCGGTCGCGTTAGCTGCTGGAAGTAGAAGGGGACGGAGGGACGGTCTCCACGTAAGTCAATCGCGGCTCTTGTGTTGCGGAGCCCGGGGCATCTACCCATCTTACCCCCTTAAAGCCCCGCAAATAATTAAAACGCTGTCCTGCACGGTTATTCCGGGGGGCTTTCATGTATTTCACCGGGTGGGTTCAGACGTCAAATCCCGAGTGCGTAGTTAGCGATCGATATAAAAGAGCATTAAAATGTAAAGGCCTAGCAATCCGGGTCTCCTTGGATTAGTCCAGCTCTGAACCGAAACATTTTCCCTTTTTATAGAAAACTGCTATTTATTCCAATTCTATATTTCTTCCAATTCTGCTATACAGGAAACAGAGTCGGGGTTGACTTCCTAAACGGCAAAATGAAACTAAATGGCCTTCGACAAACGAAAAGGGACAGTTTGGTGCCCCTGACACCCTCATTAAATAGGAACGCGTATCAAATGACTCCGGGAATACTTTAACGTTTAACGTTCTTCCAAAATGTAAACCGAATAAAGCTTTTACCGGACACAGAAGCTGGAGTAGGGGGATAGGCAAATGCCTAAAGGGGGTTTGTGCGGAACCCTGCCCATGCATGCGCAAAAGCAACGGCACAAAAACTCGTGCCCACGAGCCGCCACGTGCGTTAAAGTGCCCGTGATGTCTGAAGTGTCCCTTAAACTAATTATATATATGTATCTATCCATTGTCACAAAGGAATCCCATCGGCTGGAGAATCACCGCAGGTTTTCAGCAAGTTCTGGCGAGTTTCTCAATTTGAGGCAAACTCACAGCAAACCTAAGAGCCCTGGGGTTTCTTTTTAGTAACACAAAACCAATAGCGCTGAGGCAATTTTAATAACAAGAATCAGGCCCTTTAAGATGCAGTGATACTATAATGTCACTTTATGATATCATAATATTAATGTTGATGATGTAGTGATATTATAATGTCTCTTTATGATGTCATGATATTAATGTTTATGATGCAGTGATATTATAATGTCTCTTTATGATGTCATGATATGAATGTTTATGATGCAGTGATATTATAATGTCTCTTTATGATGTCATGATATGAATGTTTATGATGCAGTGATATAATGTCTCTTTATGATGTCATGATATTAATGTTTATGATGCATTGATATTATAATGTCTCTTTATGATGCAGTGATATTATAATGTCTCTTTATGATGTCATGATATTAATGTTTATGACGCAGTGATATTATGTCTCTTTTATGATGTCATGATGTGAATGTTTATGATATAGCGATATTATAATGTCTCTCTCTGAAACAGTGATATTATGTCACTTTATGATGTTATGAATGTTAGTTTATGATGCAGTAATATTATGTCTCTTTCTTATGCATTATTATGTTAGTTTACGATGCAGTGATGTTATAATGTCAACATATGTTGTGATATTATGTTACTTTATGATGTTGTTATATTACGTCTCTACAATTGTTAAAACACACTGGCAAAGGAAAATATAAGGAGCTTCACTAGGGCGAAAAATAAAGCGACTTATAACAGAACTTTATGGCCTCTTTTGGATGTTTGCGCTTCAATAACTTTGTCATTATTTGTACGACTGTACCGCCCCGATCTATCCGTGACGCACGCAAGTTCTGCGTCAGACTGCCCTTCCTCTACATACAGCCGACGTGAGCTCTGTCCCAGCGCCCGAGAGGGAAGTGAAAATATGAAGCGGGACGGGGTGATGAAGCAGGGTGGGCACAGATTTCCACGCAAGATCCAAGCGGAGCCTTACAGCCGATTGGTGAAACCTCCACCCTTTGGGGGAGAGCTGCGCACCCCGCACACATCTGGAAGGAGGGCTGGGAGAATAACGTTAAAAAGCCTGGACCTTTGTCTCAGTTCAGGACAACGCGCATCGCTCGCTATGAAACGGAAAATGTAACATTAGCGTGAAATTAATAGATCAATAATTATGCAAACATGTGATATACACACACACACACACTATATATATATATGTACTCCATGAGGGGGACACTGTTACATGTTACAGCGCCACTGACATAACACAGTGCATGTAACTTAATACATACATTTTATTCTATGCACCTGTATGTAATCATGACTTTATTGATTATTATAACCTAGAGCATGTTATCTCCTCCTCCTACACTATATGTGTGTGACTATATATATACATACATACATACATACATACATACATATACATACATACATACGTGTATTCACACAGAACTACCCCCTCCCCCACCCCTGTCCCTTTATTATGCCTCCCGGCCTTAGTGCCGGCTCACTAACCTCTGGACCCCCCTATGCGGCCTCTTCACCGGTCCCTGCCCTTGTACAATCTTCTCCCCACCGGTCCCGTTTCTTCGGGCCTTTCTCACCTCTTCCCGGCTCCGCCGCTCCCTTCGGTCCGTTGCCTTGGTAACGCCCTGAGGGGGAGGGGTCTGAAACTTCCCGGTCGTTCATTGACGAGAGCAAGTCTGCCACTCAAACCTCCAGCAATGAGCGCTGGAAGCGAATAGAAGGCGTGATTTAGCTAGATGGAATCCTCTGATTGGCTAGCGCTAGTGTCACACAGCATAGGGCATCGTCGTTTCACAGCCTGAGGGTCTCGAAGCCACAGAGCTGCTACTTCCCGCGGGTCTCCACAATGCAACAGGCCCGGTAGTCGAGAGGGACATAATGGCGCTCTATGCCACAATCCCATTACACAAAACCACCCCGGGGTAATTGCTGTACCGGTGGTGGAGGCCCCCGCAGCGTGTCCATTCATGCCGGCATTTCTTAAATAACTCAGGGGCCGGTTTGTAGGCACCGCTCGCCACACCATAATACGATCACACACGTAGCGTAATGCAGGGGTGAGATGCTAAAGGCCAAAGCCTGGCTCGCATTTCTCCCTTGGCTGCATTTTTGTTTTTCTTTATTTTGTTGTATTTACACCGTGACAGGATCCTTCATGTGCTCTCGTAAGGGTGTTCCATGCGAGTGAAAGTGCGTGGCACAATATGCCTCGTTTGGGCCATTATGTTAGGTCTTGCCCTGCTCATTGAAACCCGCCAGCTTCTGCCCGGCTCCTGCCCCCCCCCTCCTCTCCTGCCAGGCCAATGCCTACTTTGTAAATGGAGTTAAAGCTTTGGCACGTGCCTCTGTCTTGGCAGAGCGCCCATCATCTTTTCATCCTGTCCCCAGGGATTAATCAGAGTCACATGATATGTTAGGTGTTAGGGCCCATCTAGCCCTTCTACTTGTGTAGGCCACTGTCTAACACACAATCGCATTAGGGACGTGAGAGGAATAGCCACGGGGGCCTCAGGTTCTCTCGGGCACTCTACCAAATCAGGGAGCGGTGGCAGGGATACCGGTTTCCATTGTTTACGGACAAAAACCTTGGCTGCCAACGCGCTACCGCGGTTGGCAGCTCTTGTCGTCACGACCAGCATTTCCTTTCCTAAGACGGAGTGACTCAAAAAGTCTGTTTCTAAAAACCAAGCATGAGTGTGAGAGGAAACGCGACAAGTTCAGACGTGACTCACGTACTGCGATGGAAAGTTAGAACTTCACAGAAAGGTCGCATCGTCTCAGCACCATGGGAGATCAGTAAGGCATGGGGGGGTGCAGAATAGACCGTGTGTCCGTCACCAAACATGAAGATGATGAGACGTGCCAAGCTGGGCCAGAGAAGCTTGCGATACCGTTTAGCGGTCCGACCAACATAATAAGCTATGGCGCTACATAAGCTTTAAGACCCCAGAGGTCCCTTCTAGGCATGGACCGGCCACCTAGCCTGCTGCTGGCCAACATCAACATATAGTCACCCGCAGTGTGTGTGTGTGGTCAGCGGCTGGATATGCCAGGCCATATAGCAGGCATATATCCAGCTGTCGGTCACATTGACCTCATCCCCTGACCGTTGGCAGCCTGGTTCCGGGTTCCTTCTCATATTTATGCAATTGGATTTTATCTATAAAGAAACGACAGATGCCCTTTGTGACCTCTGCACAAGTAGGAACGTAAAAGGGCACGAGCCATGTCTTGGCTGTGGTGGTGGTGGGTGGGGGGGGGGGCTTCACTTTATACAGGAACATTTCTTTCAAATGAATGGCACTGCTGACTGAGAATGAGTTAAGCCAGTAATTAAAATATTGATTAGTAATCAAAAGGGTGGCCCTCCATTCCTTTCTATATTCATTACGAGTCAAGTTTTTTCCTAGAGCAGGTAGTTGCTAAATGTTCTTGGCGCCCTCCAGAGGGCGCTGTCTCCAAAGCGAGCGACTGTCCGATTGTCTCGCCCTGCAGCGCATACTATGGTGATAATTTCCGGTCCAGACCAGTTCTTCCGGTATAAAGGCCGCCGCTGGAGTGTGAAGTTCCAGGGCGCAATTTTTTGTTTCCTCGATCGGCTCTGTATCTGCAGCATCCGCGGCGCAGCCATGGTAAGTCTGGGCGTACTGCACGGGGGGGCTTTAGGACGGACTGCGGGGCGATGGGATTTTTCGGTGAAATGCATTTTTGGCGGGCTCGGTTTGCGTTAGAGATCGGCGTCGGGCTACATTTCAGTTTTCCCGCTTGACTTTGTCTCTGTACATCAGCGCAAACAATGCGTATTTCTATACGTTAAGTGTGGCGCTTAATCCTCTTATTTTCCACGCTCTACACTAATGACGAATGTAATCTTGTTTCCGGCTTTACTGTACGGGGGATTAACGTTTGTTTAAGTTCTGGCTGCGGCCGGTCTCCGCTTCCCGGGCTCTGGCATGCTTATTTTGCGGAGACATTCGGTCTGGCGGCAGATAAGGCCCTTTCGGCCCGTCCAATATGCTTCTTTTATCCTCGTATGAAGACTCGGGCCTCGGTCTGGTCTTGTGTTTATGACGGCTTTATGCCTATCCCATGTAGGCTTCGCAGCTACCACTTCTGATGGGAAGCTGTTCCATTGATCAATCGCCCTCGGTAAACTATTTGTTTTGGCGGTTTTTAGCCCACTAGAAGGCCTGTACCTGGTTGGAGTTCTGTGAATGTATGTAAGCCTTAAACTGCTTTGCCGCCACCCCCCCCCCCTTCCTTCCATATACCCGAGTGGAACTTGTTCTGGTCAAGATGTCTTATAAGGTTTCTAAAGAATAGTTTGTGTTGCCCTCTTGGCTGTGTGAGGGTTAATTGGCTTGTACCGGCCCACGGTCTAAGGCTTTCCTCGGTGTACTCTTAACTCTTTGATCTAACGTAAAGCTTTTGTCTTCCTCGCAGACGGTGGGAAAGAGCAGCAAGATGCTGCAGCACATCGACTACAGGATGCGCTGCATCCTGCAAGACGGCCGCATCTTTATCGGAACGTTTAAGGCCTTCGACAAACACATGAACCTCATCCTTTGCGACTGTGACGAATTCAGAAAGATCAAGTGAGTATTTGTTAAGTGGAAAGGCCGTCCGATAAAACGGTGCTTCCCCCAGGCGTGCGATACGGCCGCTAGTACTAAAACCCGGAGCGTCGGGCTTCGCGGAGAGCTCGCGGTGCCTCCTCGCTAGCGGCGGGTTAGATACACATCCGGCAACGGAAACTAAGGTTTCTGAAATGTAGGGTAAAGCCGCTTTCCTTTCCTATTAAGAGGTAAACTTTCTCATGGAGCTCTTCCCCCTGTATTTTTCTTCCTCTATAGGCCCAAGAACTCCAAGCAACCGGAGCGGGAGGAGAAGCGAGTGTTGGGGCTGGTTCTACTGCGCGGGGAGAACCTGGTGTCCATGACCGTGGAAGGTCCACCACCCAAAGACGTGAGTTGATGAATGCCATGGACTATTTGATTTATTAAGTACATTGCACTTAACCTCTTACTTCTAAGTACTCCCATGCGACCACTTTCTGGTTGTAAAGAAACATATGGAAAGTAAATGTGTTTAACGGCGGGGCCATTTTAACACTCTTGCACTCGATGGTGTCGAACCCATAAGAATGCCTCGTTACTGCATTTATATTGCTCCCCGTTAGGCAGCTGTGCCTTGAAAAGTAGCTAAAGGTCTGTTGGTGTATGTCCTAGCATATAGAGGCTGTTTTAATAGGAAAGACTTGTGAATATAGTATAATTATTTATACACGGTTGCCCTATTTGTAAATGAAAAGATCTCAACTTGATGCTTGGAGGACTTGGCACGGAAGTTAAAAAAATATTGTTTTTTCTTCTGCAGACTGGCATTGCAAGGGTCCCATTGGCAGGAGCTGCAGGAGGACCAGGTGTGGGCAGAGCAGCCGGTAGAGGCGTTCCAGCTGGGACTCCAATGCCTCAAGCACCTGCCGGCTTGGCCGGACCTGTACGCGGCGTGGGAGGACCTTCTCAGCAGGTAAATTCTACAAGACGATTTGCAGTTCAGGGATAAGGAGAATGAGGCAGATACGGAGCTTGCGTTCGGGGACACGTACGGAGCCGCTCTGCTTGTTTGTGTGAAAGTGGCGCGTAAGGTTTCTTGATACAGGTTTTGCATGGTATCTCGCTTGTGTGGTGTGGCAGACTATTCTTGGCTATTTGGTGCCTGTGCTCTGACTTTACAATGGAGCTCTGTCCAGCTCCCTCACATGTGAGCTTGGGAGAATTCCATTAGAGTCCTGGCTGGAATCGGACACGATGATGAGGGGCTTATCCCTTTGCCTCAATCGCTTAGAACTACGGGGAAATGTTTTCTGCCGTTGGTATGCGACGCCATTTCGGTTATCCCACACGATCGCTAACTACTTTAACTCCTGCGGGCGAGTTTGTGGCCAGGAGGGCACCATGCTCCATATGTGTTGGTTGTGCTCACTTTTGGCCCCTCTGGCTTCAGGTATTCTCCACCGTACACTCCATTCTGTGCCTCTGTTTGGAACCCAGCCCTGAAATGGCTCTTTGCATGTTTCCAGACCCTCTCCCTAGCTGCCCTATGTAAATTAATACATATCTTTGTAGCGAAGAAATTATGCATTGCGAGACATCGGAAAGCCAACTGTCTCCATTTTGTTGAAGTAATATTGACTATCGATGATCGGTGTTTTAGAAAGGATGTCTCATTGCCTCTCACACACACCATTATACTTCCAAAAGGTCTGGATGCCATGGCTTCACTGACACCAGGGTGTCGTGTGCCCCTTGAATATTTCCCCTATGCATACCTACTGTGCCTGGCCAGCTACCGCTGCTTCCTTTAGTGTCTTTTGAGGAGATACTCATGTTTTTTGGATTTATCTTTATCCGTGTTATGTGTGGTATTTCCCTGGGCAATTCACTGGTCCTTTGCTTTTCTTTTTTCATATACCATGTTGTGCCATACTCTTAACGTCTCTCTGCATGTACCTTTTGTTTTAAGGTTATTGTTACCTTTTTATTTGTTTCATCCTGTGAGCACAATCGGCATCTACAGGTGCATATTTGTGTTGTTGGCAACCTTCTTCCAGACACTGCTCACTTGTGTTGTGTGAACCACCAAATCTTAACCTATTCTCTATGATGTAGCTTTTCTGTACTGATTTCCAGGTGTTCATGTTAGTTGCTACCTTTCTAACATTTGTTTGTATGTGTTGATGTGATGAAATGTGTACAATTTCATTATGTGCTCTTGGAGTCTGTTACATTGTTTGATGGATCTGAATAAAACCATATTTTCCAAACCAAATGGAGCTCTGTCCAAGTGTAACAAACCTCTTCTCTACCTTTTCCCAGGTGATGACCCCTCAGAGCCGTGGAAATGTTGCGGCGGCTGCGGCCGCAGCCACGGCCAGTATTGCCGGGGCACCTACGCAATACTCTGCGGGAGGCCGAGGTGGTCCTCCACCCCCTATGGGCAGGGGAGCACCCCCACCGGGTAAGAATAAAGCGGTAATGTTGTGCTCTAGTAGGCCGGTGATGACAAAATGTTCTTTCTGATTCTCACGGATGAGTGCAAAAGCAGGATTACCCTGAGGCCTATGCTGCTGCTGCTGCTGCTATCAGAAGTGCTGCTGCTAAGCGATTTAAATTGCATTGTTTCCTTTGTATTCATTAAGGTATGATGGGACCACCACCAGGCATGAGGCCACCGATGGGTCCACCGATGGGTATGCCTCCAGGTAGAGGAGGACCAATGGGAATGCCACCTCCTGGTATGAGGCCACCTCCCCCTGGAATGAGAGGTGAGTAGCTTTTGGCTGACTTGATAGACAAGTAGTAGTGGAGACGATAGATCTATTAGACTAATAAAAATAAATAACAGGGATGTTGCTGAAAACAAGTAATTGATTTACTCTGCCGTTCCAATTACATGGTGCCAGCAGGTTCTGTAGCGTTGTAATGTTACGAGGCGGTAAAACTAACTCTGTCTCAATGGCCGACTGGTTCCGCTCTTGCAATATGAGTATTCTGTGTTTGATGGTGTGGAGGTAGCATGCAGACTGTCAGACGCCATAGGAGCAGTGAAACTTAATTACAATAGAAATATGAATTCCAGTCGTTATGGGTGTTTAAGGAGTTAAAGTGACCTGGCGTAACTAAACATAGTGCCAGTTGAATCGACGTTCTCACAGGAAGGACAGATGGAGACTTGTGTGCAAATGTAGCCCCGAAGGCCACATCCAAGCAGTGGTAAATGGTGTATTACATTGTAAAGTTGTTGTGTTTTCGGTTAGTTAATCCATCTGATTGTAAATGGATGTTTTGTGATGATAGTATTGTGTTATCATTTTGTAGTTCAGTTATCTTTCATCCCGCCCTATAAGTACACTCTATTTCATTAGTTGTCACAATGTTTCCATGTTTGCTGCGTTCAAAATCCTTACCAATGTAATCCTGTGTTGGCCTTCATAGGCATCATTGCAGCGTTAAATCCTCTATTTTCCTATTAAAGTAGTATTGTATTGTGATTTGAGCTGTGTCGATTAACGTTATTAACCCCCCTAGATGAAGGTGTCTGCAATCCCCTTTCTCCCCCCCCAATATATTCCATTTCAGACAGATGGTGATGACTGACGATTTGAACGAGTTGCTGGAATCTGGGTGATCTGTAGGGTTTGATTAGTATGTTGGTTGCATATCGGGGGAAATGTTGTCTGTTCACAATACTTGTGTGTTTTAGAGCCTTAGAACCTTTTATATGTACATGATGGATTTGAAATGTGTTACCTCCCATGCTGATAGCTGAATGTTGAAACGTTTGTCTGCTTATTTACAGGTCCGCCACCACCAGGCATGAGGCCAACAAGACCCTAAATTGATAGAACTGCACCTGTATCCCAAATCTCTCCACCCATTGCCAAACAAACAGTTGTGGTTTGTTGTAATGTAATTTGTATTTTGTTTGTAATGTTTTTAATAAATGTTTAAAACTGAGTGATTGTAGTGTCTTTTTAATATTGTACTGGTTGAAGCCTGTGGATCCAGCAAAGGTAAGACTAGTGTTTAGTGTTTAGTGTTTAGTGTTTAGTGTTTAGTGTTTTACGTGTTTTGTGTTAGTGTTTAAGTGTTTGTGTTTAGTTGTTTAGTGTTTAGTGTTTAGTGTTTTAGTGTTTAGTGTTTGTGTTTAAGTGTTAGTGTTTTAGTGTTTAGTGTTAGTGGTCTTAGTCGTTTTAGTGTTTGTGTTTAGTGGTTTAGTGTCTTAGTGGTGTTTAGTGTTTGTGTTTAGTGTTTAGTGTTAGTGTTGTAGTGTCTAGTGGTTTGTGTTTAGTGTTTTAGTGTTTAGTGTTTATGGTTTAGTGTTTAGTGCTTTGGTGTTTTCGTGTTTAGTGTTATAGTGTTTAGTAGTTTCGTGTTTAGTGTTTAGTGTTTACACGTGATTTAGTGTTTAAAGTGTTTAGGTCTATAGTGTTGTGTGTTGTGATAGTTTAGTGTTTTGTGTTTAGCTGTGTGAGGTGTTTAGTGTTTCGTGTTTTAGTGTTTCAGTGTTTGTGTTCTAGTGTTTTTAAGTGCTTTAGTGTTTAGTGTTTAGTGTTTAAGCTGTTTAGTGTTTAGTGTTTAGTGTTTAGTGTTTAGTGTTTAGGGTTTAGTGTTTAGTGTTTAGTGTTTAGTGTTTAGTGTTTAGTGTTTAGTGTTTAGTGTTTAGTGTTAAGTGTTTAGTGTTTAGTGTTTAGTGTTTAGTGTTTAGTGTTTAGTGTTT
>VKOC01003577.1:0-16330 GCA_009364415.1 Spea multiplicata
AAGCAGAGCACTTCCACACCTATTATCAAAGCAGAACCTACCACCCTCTGCCATATACCAACAAAGCAGAGCACACCACCCTCTGCCATCTACCATCAAAGCAGAGCACACCACCCTCTGCCATCTAACATCAAAGCAGAGCACACCACCCTCTGCCATCACAGCACAGCTCTTTCTGCTGCCTTCTAGTCTCACCGCAGCACACCTCCTCTGCTGTCCACCATCACACATCATGCTTTTAAACATAGAAATACTAAAGCTCCTGTACCTGTACTGCCTAACTTATTGAACTAGCCTTCTTTGTTGCCCACAGGTGCACAGCTGGACCACCCGTGACGTCAGCGGGACCTTCAACCAGCATTCCGCAAGAGAGGGGCTCTGGCTAGCCAAAGCCAGAAAGTTTCCTGGGATCCTTTCCAATACAAGCTCCTGTGCCTGTACTACCTGACTTGGCCTTCTTTGTTGTCCTCAGGTGCACAGCTGTTAAAAATGGGACCATGGAGAAGGGAGAAATATGAAATTGTTCTGATGTTTCTCCCACATTTATATGCGAGTCTGAACTGTGTCAAGCATCTTAACAAGACCATGTAATGCCCTGACCACGATACCTGCTTTCTGCCCTATGATGTCTGAGTGTTCCGTCATCATTGAAACATCATTCCCCATAAGTCAAAAGACAGCAACGACTTCATCCTTCTTCTGAACGAGAACATCTACTCTGCTCATCAGACTTCAGATGTATATGATGCAAATATTATATTTTTGTTATGTAAATGTGAAGATTAATCTAATGGATACACCTCTTACTCTGTAGATTAAACAAAGGAATTACTTATCAATAGACTTGCGCATTAATTTCCTACAAATGTGTTTTCAAACCGAATTTTACTGCTTCGTCCATTCGTGCCAATAACAAAGTTTGCAAGTACTGCAGCATTAGTTTTAACCCATGCATAAACTTATGGACATACCGTTGGGCCATAAAAGATGTGGCAGTCCCATGAGAAATAATAGGATGATGAGTCATGTGATCACAATAACAGAGATCGCATTACTGTTTCATCGGTAAATGTGCCTTTTGCCGCCATCTTAGATCTGGCGAGAGGAAGCATCAGTCTGTAATTTCATAAAGAAAAAAAAAAACACTCCAAAAACTACCCTCAAATATCCCATTAAGCCATTTGACCGCTTCCATCCCACACTAATGCTTCAAAAAATGTATATTTTTTAAAACAATATGTTTTATTTTAGTGTTTAGTTTGGTTGTAGATTGGTAGGTGGCTAGTGGGAATTGGGGACAGCAAGCTAGGGAGGGAGAAAGAAAGTATTTTTTAGATTTCAGCTGATTTTAGATGTTTAGGTTTTAGATTGGTGACTAGGGAATGAGAAAATATAAACATAATATATATGTTTTCAGTTATTTTTGTGTTGTTAGTTTTATAGATAAAATAAATTATAGTGCTAAAGAAGCCTATGATATACTGGCCGAGTCAGATGTTTCATCTAACAAAGCCACACTTACGTGTCTAGTTCCTTACATTATGCTATATTCCACCACCACCCCAATATGGTTGTCCTAGAAATATATCCATCACTTCTGTATTGATGCCAGAGAGCCAGTGCATTTTTATTTTTTTTTAAACTTTTGGCTGTTCAAAACTAATATTTATGCTGCCCAGTTTCCGGCAGCTGAGCAAGGGTTAACACATCAAATCTGGCACCCCAATGACCCTTTTGAATTTAAAAGTTTTTGGTCTTTAACCCTGGAGTACCGTCCCTGTTCCAATTGGTTGATGCCAGGGCAGGCGAACAATAGTTTGCACTCTGATGGCGAACCTACAGATTTCCGCTCCCGTTAACCCCCTGCGATGCTGCGTAGATAAAGTAGGCTAGATGGGGAAGGGACCAGGGAGATTAGTAAACGAAGACACACAACACGAATAATCTTCATTTTGATGCCGCCATGTTTGTATGTTCGGGCTGAACAACGAAAACGCACCCTTCGTCTTCGTTTCCATGTTCGCCTGAATACGAATGCACAAGTCTAATGAAAACTGAAGAAAAAAATGATTTTGACATTTTGGCCAAATTTCCATATAATACAAATAGTTTAATGAAATTTTCAAATAACATTTTCCATCACTTTTTAATCAATGATTGAAACATGAACAAAAGATGGGTAAACATCAAGATTATGAGTGAAACTGAAAATGTGATGTCCAAATTAGATGATGGCCACGCAAACGAAGCAAGACAGTTCCAAAAACCTTTCTTGTAAAACCAGGAGATGTTGATCTTCTTGGTGGTTGGACTCCATAATGACCAAGAACAGAACAGGGGAGGCAACCTCTAGCGCTCCAGATGCTGTGCCCTACTAATTAAAGTGATATTCGGTAAGCCATGAGGCGGATTGAAAATCACGTGAACCGCGGTCCACAGAAGCCAAGAAAAGTATCAGCTTAGGAGGTCGAATGTTTGGAGACACTGGGTAGAGCAACAATAGGCCACAAAGCTAACAGCTGTTCTCCTGCGGGGGGAAAAACAGTCAATGAATGGGTGTTCAATTATCTACATAGGAGACAAACCTTACAGCTTAATCTCATTAATTTGTGTCTCTACACTAGACTACTAGACTACTAGTAGTACATTTACTCTGTCCCCCTATGACAAATGGAGTATCTTTTCTTGGTCCTCCCCCCTTAGAACACTTTCAACATAAGCTGGTTGTTTATTCATAAAATAGTAAGAATAATAAAGTCATTTCTAAGGTGTAAGGCAAACTGGCAGACATGGCGAAGTATCTAAGCATGGAAATTATTTTAGGGAGGACCTTAAATACTTGCTCAGAGTAGGCCTGCACTAGAACATCTTCAATCATTATCATTGCACTGTGTACCCTACTCTTTCAATCATCAAATAACTTTGGATACTGTGATACTTTAGGACACAGCTCCATTTATAAATAATTGCACTCCTAAAAGCCTTCCTTAAAAGTACTGTGGTTGAAGTAAATTACCCCTCCATCTCTTACAACTCTTTGTAATAATCTTGCCCTAGAGGTCTATGTACTAAAGGGAATATTGGTAGTAGAGTTTACAAGACAATTTTGTTCTCATTCCCTCACTTTATTAGCTGGTAGATTTCTTCAGCAAGGAGGGCTGATCTGGTCCTGCATAATATGTATTGTAACTGAGGGAATAAACCCAACTTCCCTGTACAATCTCCAATCAATTTCCCCATAAGTGAATAGATCCAATAATGTGTTCTAAAGGAACTTTTCAGTACAGATGTATAAATACCGTATTTTCCTGCGTATAAGACGACTGGGCGTATAAGACGACCCCCCAACTTTTCCAGTTAAAATATAGAGTTTGGGCTATACTCGCCGTATAAGACTACCCCTCTACCCAGCATACAACAACCAGTCAATCACGGCAAGTGATGTACCTTACCGGTTGTTATACAGACATACATACACTGCCCTTACACACACACACACACACACACACACACATACCGTTCTGCACTGGTAAGGAGGATTGTTAAAGCTTACCGCACAGGCGTTCACCGGCGAGCGTCAACAACCTCCGCTGCCGGCACGTCTGCACGATGTGCTTTAACAATCTCCCTTGCCGGGACTCCCCCCGTGGGGACTCTAATGTTACTCATTCTGCATAAGATTACATTTGCTTTACCCCTGATGAAGTCCAGCCATTGGCGTCTCTCGTAAAGGGAACAGCTTTGGATAAACAATAGTAAACATAGACTGACTGCAACGATGACAGTGCCCCAGTGGGCACTGAAGTAGCTCCAGGAGACTTTTGGGTAATGAGATTGAGGAGCTGCAGCTTATATCTAAAAAATATAAAAAGAGAGTTGTGAAATAAAAACATTGGTGATAATGCATAAAATAAACATTTTAAAACTGAGTATTTCAAAGAAGGTTATGGGGTCCACTTTAAACTTATAGTATGAACATTTTTGGTCAGTTTCCTTACGGGTTCTAGAAAAGATTCACTTTTTGCTTAGGTACAACCTAGGATCTTGTATAGTTGCTAATCTGCCTCTTGGCTAACCCTCCCATACCATTTCATTTTATATGCACAATGTAAAAGAAAAACACAATCAGAATAGGCTATTTTTACCTTTTAACAATGTGCAGAAGGCAGCATGGAGAGAACGCAGTGCCAGCTCTTGAAGTGGTAACACAGAGTCTGCTAAGGAACCGATGGACTTCACCTCAGCTGGGAGATGGACAGTGAGCTCTCCAGAGGTGAATGATAGCAACTTTATTTCATGGACAGGAACAGGGGAACCACAGCTGCAAAAAAAAGTTCTCAAATCAAATAAAATATTTAAAGCATCTAAGTGTCCTTGAAATTCTGTTGTAATACAGATACATATTATTTACAAATTACTTCTTTGTTTGTGAATTAATCAGACAGAGGCATTAGCGGACACAAAATAAGGTTTACTCACCAGAGCCAAGATCACAACAATCTATATAGACTAAGCCAATCACAATGACCATGAAAATACTTGCACTTATTAACTCCATTCCATAATATAAATTATATCCATTAGGCCACTGTTGATTTTTTTCTCAGTCTATAAAATGTTTTAACGTGATGGCTCAGCGGGTGAGAATTGTGGTCCTCTGCAGCTGAAGTACCTGATGTGCAGTGTTACATATCATTGGAAGAAGTGTGGCAATTGCCCACCAGGATGTTGTAATTGGACAAATTTGGTCAGATAATTTTCACACACAACAAATGCAATTAACTGATTTGCACAAAAAAACACTTCCGAAAATTAAAGGGGGAAGAGGGGGAGCTTACCCGCTGCAGCCAATGACTTTGTTGTATAGGTACGATGGAAGACCCTTCAGATGAATGTTGTTATCCACATATACATACTGAAGCTCCCGAGATCTTCCTAAATCTGAAGAAATATGTAAGTTTGTGATTATACATAGCTAAGAATCCTACTGTTCAGGTGGTAATTGTTGCTGATTATTTTAGTATGATTATGATTTATACATTTAGAAACTGATGCCTTTCTGTGAGTTTATACTGATGAGGTCACCCTAGGCATATTCTCATGCTGGGGAGAGCACCCCCTCTAAAAATACATAATTACAATTTTCAAGTATATGCAGGTAAAAAAAAGTTTTGAATCAAAATAAAGGCAAAGCAAAAGCTGAGGAAACAATTTTTAAAAATGAAAATCAACCAAGCTCTATGTGATTAATGAAATATTCTGGAGTAATTTCTTTCTCAGTTTTATTAATGTCTCTCACGGTTTGGTTTTGTGACAGTTCTGGGAATAACTGCATCCTCACCTCACTCACCCAGTGGTAGAGATGCCAGACAGTTACCAGCCATGGAGAGTTCATTGAGGCTGGCTAGCTGGCACAGGTGACGCGGAACGCTGCACAGGAGGTTGCGATCCACCGTTAGATACTGCAGAGAATGGCAAAGACACAGTTTTTCTGGCAAACTGACCAGGTGGTTTGTGGAAAGGTCCAAGGTTTGAAGTTCTTTCAGCATTCCAATTTCTGTAAAAAAAATTATAATGATAGGACTGTAAAAACAATGTCCAAGATCATCCAAAATAACGCCAACACTATTCCTGTCTCAGAAATATAATATGTAGAGAAATAAAGAATTTGATGAGATGAGACAATTCAGCACAAATTCTATATAGACAACCGTTTGCTTCACTCATCCATGACTTGGATCAATTCGCTTGTTCATGACCAGGAGGCATACCCTTATATGTGTTTAGCATGCCCACGCAAGATATATATTACTTGTATTATTTACAAGTACAAATGATATATATTAGCACAGTAATATAAAACATAACTGCACACATAACTGTGTGTAAATGAAACATGGTTTTACCTGGAGGAAGGTATTTCAGCCGGTTGTTTGTCAGTCGTAAATGCCGCAATGATTTAAGTCTACCAATGTCAGGGCACAGAATTTCCAGAGCGTTGTCACTCAGATCCAAGGACTGCAGCTTCACCAGCGAGCCAATGGCTGTAGAGATTATGGAGAATGGTAACCAATGACAGAATGACATTAAATCAATCACACACTAAAGACAGCCAAGCAGATAGATATGCTGCGGAATAAACACAGGCATGGTGCACTCTTGTGGATTCCATTACGGAATGCACTAGGTCGGATTCATTGAAGGGGAACTCCCACCATACACTTTATGTCCTTTTGTTATTGTCCAATGCTTCTAAGGATTTATGTATTGTTACAAAACGTTGGGAAAAACTACAGTTATTTCTGACTAGGAAAGGTGACACACAACTGTACTACATGTAAATCACACTGGGGAAACTAGGATCTAAAGAAAACCCATGCAAAAAATGTTTCAAGTAACAAAACCTACTTTGGTGGGAGGTTCCCATTAAATACAGTAGATGTAACAGCATTTTTATTTTATGAAAAAAGTGATTTTGGAGAGTTTAATACACAATTAATATGTTTCTGGCAGAATTTCTCTATTCATCCAAACAAGACCATTACCATTTAAACAGACAATGTAAGGAAATACATAACTATGATTTCACCTGAATTAAGCAAACACAAGTTCTCAATGTGACCTAATCACTAAAGGGAGATCTAAAAGAAGAACTTGATTTCACTATACATTATGAAGGTCGCGGGTAACTGTTTAGCTGTATAATGGATAATTAAGTGAATGAGATTTCATCTAAGTCTCCACATACACTGGATTATGTGTTATACAGGTCACACTCAGTCCTTCATGCTAGAGAAACATGCCAGGGTTGGTCATGCATAGTGCATCATGGTGAAGTATGAGAGCTAAAACCACAGCTCTCCTGCTGTCCCTTTAGCTGTGGAGCTTTGGCGAATTCCTCCTACAAGAAGTGCAAAGTTAGCCTTTCACACTGTATAGGACAGGTTCTTTAATCTTTTAGGTACATAAGCAATTTCAAGAGCCACTACATCTGCTATAGCCATAAGGCCACTTTTCAAAATCTGCATCAGCACCACTTTTCCCTCCATACACAACTTCTTCTTGCTCTAGCGTAGTGCCTTGCTTCTTTTTTGTAGCAGAAGCGGTTATTGGGTCCTTAGGACATTTTGCTATTTTTTGAAAAGGTGTGCAAATTTGGTATTTTAGGGAGAGGATGGACTAGTGTGTTACATTGTAACAACACAGACACTCACCTTCTGGAACAAACACAATGTTATTTGAGTGCAGATACCTTGGGAGAAGGGAAACAAATATCATCATGTTACTTCAATGGATTTATTTCAAGACGTCAGCATGTAGCCATGTTAATACACTGAAGAACATCAAGGGCACAGGACAGGCAGATTCACAATGCATACACATTTACGAGCCAGCTAGGACTGTTAGGCCATTTCCATTCTGCATGATACCCTATTAACCATGTATGATGTAACACGTTAACTGCTATTCAAGGCTGGTCTACATGTGTTATTCCCAGCTTTCATACACCTAAATGCTTAAAGGGAAACTCTAGCCATCATATGCACTTTAATGCATACGATAGCTGTGTGGTCCCTTTACATGATAGCGCTGTCTCTTTTGCAATTGCATGCGAGGATTCTGCAAAATCCTACTCTATGAGTTTTTCTTTTTCCCCATCCCTAGCTAAATGCTGTGCAGAAGATGTGTTCCCCCTGTCAGCTCCAGTGCTATAATATGCATTCTTCTATAGAGAGGGTGTCGGGGATGTTAAACTGTTTCATTAATAATATAATAGTCAAAAAGACCAAATATTAAATAAATACCTACTACTCTAAGATGGTTTACATTTAGGCCTCAGGACGGAATAACAGATTTTCCATCTCTTCAAACTCTAAGTGTTTCTTTTCTTCTTAAAGATCCTCTGTACTAAAGAAGGATCCTCCTGTTTGGAGATTCTGCACATCGCTTAAAAAAATGTTCCTCTAGCATTAATTACGCAGTCCTTGGTTCACTCATATCGAGGTTAACTTGATGACAATGTCCTATTACAAATCTCAGATCCGTGTTACAATATAAAACAGATACTTATAACATCCTTTATGCTATAGGCAGTGGCAGGAATATTTTTTTGCTAATGGTTGCACAATTAATACTCATTTATTTACTGACTTAAGTTGGAAATGATGTTTAGTAAAAAGGAAAAAAAAACACTATTGCTTTTGTGAATACAAACTTTGTAGAGATTGTGTAGGATGGATACATTGTTTGCAAAATATTTAACTACAAAGGATAGCAATAATGTCAGCAATAATATATATATATATATATATATATATACACACACGCTGTCTGTCAAAAAGTCTAAATTCCTGAAATCCAAAGGGTTTTTTTTGTATCTTTTCACTGAACTAGCAACGTCTCCACACAGACCCCTGGAGTGTTTGGGTAAAGGGCAGACTGAAGGACCAGTGTCTGGTTTGGCAATTGTCCTGCTGGCTGCCGAGCCATGTTCTCAAGATACTTGATACTTTCTGCCCTTTACGTGTCTTAGGGAGGGACAAGAATGGGAGCATCTGAAGGGCAATCTTTTAACCTTATGCATTCTTGCTGGTAACTAGAACAATTTAATCCTTTCTCTGCTGAAGATAGCCATGCAGATTTTTTATATTTTTTTAACAGTTTACTTCAATGGGAAGGATTGCTTATTTAAAAAATATTTTTAGCCGCTATGCTCCCGTACTTTGTTTTTAATATGTACACTACTTATGCCATTGGGTCATTAACTTGTGTTTTTTTTTTTACTTAAACTTTATTTGTGATTACATTGCTTTAATAGCCTATAATGTTTTAAAAAAAATGGACAAAGTAACATGACGCTTTTTCCCCCACTGTAACACAGAAAATAATAAAGTCTAAAAAAAGGTTGAAGACACTGTGCATATAAAAAAAGTTAGCTATAATTATGATTTGTCTAAAGTTCTCAGAATAGTGACTGTCGCTTTTAAACTTTTTTTGAAGAATTTACAGTCTATTCAGTGAGAAACAAAAAATATCATATCACTGCCAAATTATAAACCTGTCATGGATGAAGACTGCAACCAGACAGGGCATTACCTGAGTATATGACTACTAAATAAAACCTTAATTTGTGGGCTTTTCAGACTTTGGAAGAATACAGGATGATCTATGTCCCATATTCTGTTCTCCTGAACAGTACATTTCCACTAACTACTGATAACACCGATTTGTTTGGATACATCAGCCTGACCTTCTTCGCTATTAGTTGTATAGATATGTTTACTAATAAGGACATAGTATTATTTTATGTTTAGCATAGGGCGTTATTTCCGGTTTTACTGATAAATGATTATATAAATATATCCATAATGCGTCATAATAAACAGGAACCTTATTATACAAACACGACTTGTCTGTGTGTCTGATTTTCTCTCTAACTGATCGATCAGCATAGTTATACAATTTGGAAGCCCAAGGTATAGAAGTACTCGGAAATTCTCCGACAAGACAAAACTGGAAACTTCTGAATGTACGTTCTGTTTCTGACATTACACTCGGCCCAGCAGTATCATCTATGTGACATAATCAAAAATCAATCACAAAGTGTACACTAGTGGATCACAGCAATAGACTACAATAGATGGAGAACATTCATTTGAATGATACTACCCCTAAAAATATGCAAATGAAAATGGCAGGGGTATAGGGGTACCAGTGGTAAATGCAAATTATACCTCCCCAGAAATCCCAAGTAAACAACAACTGAAGTGGTCTGAGTGCCAACTGACACAGATTTTATGTGCAGTGTTGTAAATATAGAGATACGTAATGTAAAGGATCTCTCAAATAAAATATAATTATGGAAGATTAAAGAGAATAGTGGCGGTAAACATTTCTCATTGTGAGGTTTACATTTCTAAGGACTTTAAGGGGAAGCTCCAGCCATTGAAATAGACACTAAGACGTTGTTTGAGGTATCCTGCCATCCTGTAGATTGTAAGCTTGTGAGCAGGGCTCTCTCCACCAAATGTATTGGTTTGTCTTAGTCTGTCAATTCTTGTCTTGTCATATCCCTTGAATATATGTATTGTATTAAGCACTGCGTAAACTGTTGGTGCTATATAAATAAAAGATAATAATAATAATGATAAGGTTTATACCGTCTTCTGAAATAATCTGCTGGCAAGCAATCAATGTACACTCTGTATAGAACGATATTTCACTTTTCTAACCGCCTGTAGACCGGTATGGTATGCGCACCATCTAGTGGTTAGCTGAAATAAAACGAGTCACTCACAATTCAACCAGATTTGGAAGCTTCTGGGCAAGATTTTCAGGCTGCAAATAAAACATAAAGTAACATTACAGCTAACAGCTTAAGTAGCCAATTAAAGATGAAGGGAAAACTATAAGTTATTTATATAATTAAAACATTTGTGGAACAATGAGAGATTTTCACATAATATACTACCACTACTGCCATTAATCCAGCTGTAATTTCGTGTGAAAATGAAACGTATGTTTGATTTAACGCCTCCCTCAACTGCTGGTACAAAAAAAGCAGGAAGCATACTTAAATACATTTCCTGCGCATCCTTAGCAGCGCTCCTATTCTAGCTAATGGGAGCTATACTAATAGCCAACTGCCATACAGACAAAATGCTGCGGCTACTCCCATTTACTGTAATGACAGCACAGCTCTTGTTGACTCCAACGGGAGTGCTACAGAGCATTGCAGGAAGTGTACATAGGAACACTTCCTGCTTACACTTCCTGGTTTTGACACAGGCACTCAGGGGAATTAAATGAGACAGAAGTGCCAACTTCTTTTAGGTACAGAATGCATGCACTGATTTCTATGCAGTAAAATGGACTGGATTCAATGCATAATGGACTCAAATATTTGAAATGCTGATGAAGTCCCTTAACAATTCTCACCTACTTTTCATGGTTTCTGCCTCATCCCTTTTTTGTGAGACCTAAAGGTGTAGTATTGTCACCTACCAGGGTGGTTAAAGAGTTCCTTTTCATATAAAGTCTCTCCAGATACTGCAGTCCCTCATCTTTCAGCAGCTCAATGGGGAAATGGTTAAGGTTCCGGTAATTTAAGAAGAGATTCTTGTGTCTCTCCAACTTGGCCACAGAAATGGCCTGGCAAAGTTCCGATGCCATGTTTGGTTGGGATCCATCCAACTCCACTCACAAGCTCCAAACATCTCACCTCATCTCTGGAATCAGAGAAGACAAACAATTAAGCACGACACATCTGATGGCGCAATGCGATGTGAGCTCCAGCACCTTGTAGCATGCGCACTGGATATTCAGACTACATACTGATAGGTTAAGTTACAAATATTTTTTTAAAAAAATATGCATAACATAGTAGCTGTGGAAGACATTCTTTCAGTTTTATACATCATGTAGCATATTAAAATCAGTACAAGTGTATTTGAGATATGCTGTGATCCGTACAGCTTCTTCCTTAAAGGGACACTCCACTCATTCCCACCAAATACCCCCCCTCTCCCAACTAAGTGCCTTGCAGGAGATGCAGGAGATTTGGCTGAATGCATCTCCTGCACGTCATCTACTCACCTTCTTCTAATAGAGTTCAAAGCAAGCACTGTTGGATCATAGAGCTGCTTTGACTTCACAGTCTCTTCTGTATCAGGTAAGAGCTTTCATTTTATTTTGTCGATTTTGAAGAATGCATATAAAGGTAGTCACAGAGTACATTAATGTGCATTCTTCTATAGTAGGAGTGTCAGGGTGCATGAAGAAAACATATGCTGTTGCAAATGGGGTTGGTGAAGTAGTCATTAAATATTAAGCATAAAATGTGTGATATGAATGTTTTAAGATATCCTTGCTTATAATATGGACACTAAAAATGAGTGCCTCTCAAGAGAAAAGAATGTCTTTTGCTCAGCTGTTTATACATTTTAAAGTCTGGCCTAATACCTGTGGAAATCATTGGTCAAATTCAAGAACACTCGTTTCCAATTTGTGCAAATGCTCGTTCCAATAAATTATGGTAAAATCATCTGAATCACTTAAAAATAAATTTCATATATGTTACAGATTTCTGAATGGTTTTTGTTTTATTATGATATAGAGGCACATAAAATCACCAAGGTAACTAGATACCTGCAGAAATCACACCAGTATCTGGTTACCATGGTGACAGCTTCAAGGTCCATCATCTCTTACATACAGAAGTGCAAAAGTTTCAAGAAAGGAACATGAAATTAAGTTTTCATACTATGTTATGGGAACCGCCACCATTTTTGTATTACTGGTAGTATCAGTGCTGTTTTCTTTTGTTTTTTTTTACTAAAAACTTGTTCTAGTCTTTGCATTATGTTTTCGAACAGATGAATATTAGCCATTTGTATGTGTCCTAACTCTGTTGTCCTAGCCGAATCTACTAGACAATTTCCCCGACTACTTATCTAATGAAAGTCTAAAGACTAATGACAGTCTATGCAGGAACAGACTTCATTAGCATTTCCGTAAAGAATCAGCTCATTGTGGTGTTTGTGCAGGGAAAGGCACCCAACATATCACGACTGACAACAATGGCGGCCCCCTGATCTGCAAATACAGGAGGAGTACAGCATGAGGTGGGTTCATGGAAGTTGGTGTAAAATAGGTTGTAAACAAATCTTTTTTGTCTGTTTTTTGTCTTTACTTTTTTTATTCATCAAATTACTAATATGCACTTGCTGACAACAATGGCGGCCCCCTGATCTGCAAATACAGGAGGAGTACAGCATGAGGTGGGTTCATGGAAGTTGGTGTAAAATAGGTTGTAAACAAATCTTTTTTGTCTGTTTTTTGTCTTTACTTTTTTTATTCATCAAATTACTAATATGCACTTGCTGACCTGAAACCAGAGAGAACCCCCCCCCACACACAGTTTTTAAAATACCTGTTTTGGCTTCATATGAGTATATAAATGTCCCATATACTTTGCACTTGGCTGTTTATGGGCTGAGAAGGAACACACCACTGGGGGACCGGGATCAAGTGTTAAGAGCTGAGCACAGCTGCAAAAACAGGTGGAATACAAAAGCGGTTCAGCTCTGCATTAATATGCATCGGTGTTAAAATGCCTGAGTGTTTAGACTTTAGTAAGAAAAAATGCTCCACAACAGTACTGTCTGCATCAATTAATCCAGGTTTATATGTAACTTGCTAAGGATTTGCCGAGCCATGAGATTGTTTTGTTTAAAAAAAAAAAATCAGCTCTCCTAACTGGTAATAAATTGTTTAAAACATGTAAACCACAGGCACACTTTTTTCTCTGCCATTGCCTCTGTCACTGGTCCTTTGCCATGTAATTGTTCTCTCCATGTGCTGTGTAAGTGCCAGGACTTTGAAAAGATCTCTTTCTCCACGCATTAATCTCCCAGCTGTTGCAGACCATCAGGCATAACCGATCACCGAAGGTCAAGCTGCCCCTAAGTTATGTGTCATTAGGGCCAAAACTTGGGTTTAAAACAGTAAAACTTGGGGTAACATTTTATCCTATGGTTCTGTTTAATTG
Source organism: Spea multiplicata (assembly GCA_009364415.1). Lineage (NCBI taxonomy): Eukaryota > Metazoa > Chordata > Amphibia > Anura > Pelobatidae > Spea > Spea multiplicata. The sequence goes on from VKOC01003577.1 coordinate 13,550, forward strand.
TTATGTGTCCAGCAAGCACGCTTCTTATAGACCTTTAGGTGTTAATGTAACCTATACTAAACCATCTCAAAAGACGGAATGTAGATGTTTGTCTGGCTTTTGTACAAAGCACCATCAGGTATACGTTTGGGTAATATCACCGTAAAATCATTTAAAAGTTGGCAAAAGGCTTTAATTTTGGCACTAGCATTGGAAATGTGAACACATGAACGAGCATTTTAAATAAATTAGTCATTTTGACAGATGCTAAACCTATGACCTGATCCAGAATGGAACTGAAAGACTATTGGACTCTGGACGCATTTCAGATGTTATGAAAAACAGTTTAACACGACCGCGACCAGCTACGTGGGCGCAACCGGCTTACAAAAGGTCAACTTGTTTTGCACAAAATTACAAGAGCAGACGAGCGATGTAAAGGTTTTTCATCCCGGCCATTTATTGTGACTTTTGCAGAAGAACCAGCTTTTACAACAGTTCAGCTTGAAAATAAAAGTGTGCATGAATGCAATATACCTAGTGATTTGGTACGTTAGAGAGCTAATGAACAATTTCCCCTCCAATTTTACTAAAATATTAAAGCAATGCTGTCATTAAAGAACTCGAGAGTCACATCTTCAGATATTTTACATAAGCGGGTTAACTTTCATATTGTTTGTCCCCTTCATTCATTCACTGAGACGTCAGTTTTGCTATTGGCTTTCCTTTCGCCCTTGGGCAGTCTCAAAACGTAGAGTTTAGTTGCAAAATGCCAGATGTGCTGGAATCACCTGATTTAATGGGAAGCTGATTTTATTTTTATGAAAGTCGTACTGTAATAACACGATTTGCACCTATAGATCGCAGGTCCCTCTATACCTGATGTATCGGTCTGTCTCAGCCTATAGTTTTGCCATCACCTGCGAGCGTATGGACCGTAGGAAGCGCTGCGTACATTGTTGGGGGTTTATGAATAAAAGAAAATAAAGCCCTTTGGACTCAATTAGCACATTTACATTATTCAGCATTCTAATTTAACCCATTGTCACCTGCAGCAGCAGCATGCATTGTTAGTATAAGGTCTGAAAATTCTAAAGAATCTGCCAAGACGCGAAACCAATTAAGAGCTCCCTCTTACAGAAAGCACTGCAGGTTACAGCCATTCAGCTGAGACTTTACACAATTTTTACTATACATGCAGTTGTTCGCGGCGTCACACTGTCACTCAATGCATTCCTGCAAAACCGAGAACAGCCTCTAAAACCGTTATACACATTATGTGGAGAATGACACGATTGCGACACGGGCTGAAACCGCCGGTACACTGTCCCGGTAACGCGCGTTTCACCATACGGCTTATTCAACTTACCTTTTTATGGCTGTCTAACTCCGGGCTGGTAGAAAAAGCACTAAACATGAGACAATCACCCTGATTGGTTCTCCCGGGATTTTGTTTTTCAATTGGTGGAGAGGTGTTCGGGTTGGCTTTAGTTGTATCCAATCGAATAACGCTTGGATTAGCAAAGGGAAAGCTGGTTGGATATCAGCTACTCGTCCCAGGTGAGTAGTCTCCTATTTGCTGGTCGGCCTTATAATGTCAAGTTTCCGCGCTTTCTATTGGTTGATCACCCGAGGTGTCAATCATCCTTGCTATAATTCGGTATTGCGTTTATTACACTTGTTTATTGATAAAAGACTAGGGTGGGTGCATGTAGTCTGTAGTGGGTTGCGGTTGCCTTGGTAGTGATTATTATAGTTTATTACAATGTGTTGTGTTGAGGTTCGAATTGATGTTTGTTGTATTGCGCTCTGAAAGCAAGGCAAACATCGGCATGCAGGGTGAGGTGGCTTTGGATACTAATAATGATATAATAATATAATTATTCACAATATGAAGTAACCCACAGACCATTTGAGCTGTATTACTATTATTTATTGTTTTATATAGCGCTGTACAAAGGGTAAACTGTTACCGTAAACAGAATTTACCAAGGAGTGCATCGCATAACATTTGACTTACAGACACATGGTGCATCAGGATGCAGAGCGTCGTCACGCAAACTGGCATCGCTACCGATCGGAACGGAACGTGGCTGTGCCGCCAAGCGTTGTAACGAAACGCGGGGCAGAGGTCGGCAGCATAGAGTGGCTGAACTGTTGCAGTTTCGGGCTATTGTCCATTCATTTTTTTACACATCACTTTTGATCAAGTGAGTGCCTGTGTCTGGGGAAGCCTGATCCCCTGGCCTTAAGGACGAAAGTGCCATGCAGCCTCCGGGGTGTTTTTTGGGCGGTTGCACACATTTGACCAGGATCTGAGTGTGTGCGCGAGAACGTGTGCTGTGTAGCAGGGGCACTGTATTATTTCTGCGCACACTTCAGGTTCATTCATGCACCCCCTCCCATTACTGGCCCCAGCTTTATTAGGCTAGTTGGGGAATACCAATTTTTTATGATGCCTAACTTAAGAAGGTTCGGGTCTTAATTGACACAGTTTGTAGTTTGCAGTTTGTTTTTAGAAGGAAGAGGTTGCATATCTCTTTGGGGATGGGTCGCTGCCATGGCCCCTACAGGCACCCGAACCATTTTTCGCAACGAAGGACTAAACCTCTGGGCTTCAACATAATAATAATGATAATACATTTGAAAAAACAGATTTCCCAGCCATAATATTTCTGTAGACTGTTTACAAGGAAGTGTGTTATATGGTGACTCTCATTGTGTCAGTTGGTCTGTACGGTGATTCATTTTCTGTTCACAGGTTTTTAAGGTTCAATGTGGGGTTAGCACAGACAATATGGT
>VKOC01003578.1:0-56072 GCA_009364415.1 Spea multiplicata
ACCCCCTATATGCCACTCTGCCTTCAGAAATTCCTTATACCCTATATGCCACTCTTGCATTTAGGGGGTTAAAAGGCATATTATAGGGCAGAGTGGCATATAGGGAGGTATAAGGCATTTCAGGAGGCAGAGTGGCATTAAGGGGTTAAAAGGCATTTCATAGAGCACTCTGCCTACAGAAATGCCTTATGCCCCCCATTTAACACCCCCCGAAAAAAAACTTATGACTCCCGGTGTGTTGTCCGGGCAGCGTGTAGATGTCTACGCAATTCGCATAGGCAACTTCCGCTGCAGCCAGTAAGAGGTGCGGTTAGCAGCGGGGGTTGTCTGCGTCCATCGCGCAGACCTTCCCCCGGCTATCAGAGAGAATTACCCGGTGAGGAACACAACTATATGTACTTTCCTTAAAACGGTTTTCATCCACAAACTATTTTATTCTTCTTTCTTATATGTAAACTCATTTTTCCTGTTACATTGCATGTTCTACTACCACATGAAATGCAATCAAAATTATCTTTTAATCATGTAGTTACACACAACCGTGTGATTCTAAGAATAACATTTACAGCAATGCTAGTGAAAATCTGGAAATACATCATTCTCTATTTATTTGAAAAAATAAGGTGTTATCTTATTATAACACACAAAAAATAGAGCATACTATTTCAGATCGCACTTGTATTAAGCAACTACATCTATTGTATTCATTAATTTGTGATCATTATTGATGACTAAAGCTGAACTAGGAAAACATAATACATTTTACTAAATCTCATGTATGACTTTACCTTGCCCACAATTCTTGAGATTTGCCTTTAAAGTGCATTATTGGAGGAAATATCTTAACGTTGTCGACAAGTGAGGATGAGTCACTGTATAATTTGCTCAGCCATGTTCATATGAGTCATCAGTGACTGACATGCATTTCTCTGCGTATAGCGTCTTATTATGAAACCATTTTTTACCCGGAGGTGCTATTCCATTAGACCTTTCAGCTGCCCGGTTACAGTTGTTGAAATGTGTCTTAGGATGACCTGCTTAGAATGGAATGAACTATGATTATCAGTTAGCAGGTGTCATTGTCCAATGTAAGCAAAAGAAGAAACAAGATCAAGAATGCTTTTTACTAAATCAAGGAGAACACTGGTATAGTTCCCTGTCTGCCTGCATCGATCATACCCTCCTTTTCTGTACTCTCATTTTCATTCCTTCCCTATCTATTCAGCCATTTTCTAAGATGTTTTGTGTTGTGACATTTATCTCTCTGCCACCGAGAGGGTCAATAATAATAATAATACCGCATCCTCCTGAACTCTTCATATGTAGGCATTATAAGTCTTTCAAAGGCAGGCAGACACGCTGCACTAAAATCTGTACATTTTTCAATGTTGCCTATTCTGATTTATAAACAGATAGACTTTAAAGTCACGCAAAAAGAAAGTTCACGAAAAAATGAATTATTTGAAATTCTATTGAAGCAAGAAAACATACAGCTTTTGGGGTATTTCGTTCTTAAAGGGACACTCCTGTCATCATATGCACTTTAATGCGTGGCCATTTAAATGGAGGTATTCTGCCATGCTTCAGCTCCACCCCCACCCAACTTGGCTTGCAGGAGAAGTGTTTTGGGCAAAATCCATTTTCTGCTAAATAGTATACTTTGTGCCAGCTTCGGCACTGGCTCTGCAAGTGTTCTGGGTAGGGTCTAAAGAGCGCGCTCTAAGCTGCCAATTGGTGGCGCAAAACATCAGACCATGAAAGAGGCATTGCACCATAGCTCCGGAGATGAAGATTCCCCTGAAGGTAAGTGATTGATTGTATTTGTTCTTTAGCTTTAGTGAATGCATATTAAAATATTTACAAAGTAAAGTGTGTCTTTAACATTGTTGGTTTTCAACAACTTCCTTAACAAATCCAGTGTTCTTAGCAATTTGTATCATTTTACCTTCAAATTTGGAGTTGGTGGCTGGATCTTTATTTATGGAAAACATGTAAAATTATACATTCCAGTTACTACTTTTCATTCATTTACTACTCCAACTGGTTCCCCGTCCTGTCATAGTGAGTATTTACAAAAATAGGTAAAACTTTAATTAGGTAAAATGTTCTACCTTGTAGACAATAACAACATATGAAGAAAATGGTATCAATTCAAGGAAACTGAGGAAACTCTTAAGTGGATTTCCGAACCTGATGTAATATAGAAAATATTACTTGTTTCTCCTTCATTCAGAGGAAAATGTGTGCAGCACTGTCATTGGGATTTAGTTAAGAATTCATTAAAAGTGAAAATCGTGAGGCTAATTGAATAAAATGATCTCAAAGTTTGCTTTTAGCTATTAGTGCACACTTTTAACGAGTGCTCAGGGAGCCACATTTTCCTGCACCCTTTTCCATAGAACCATCTCTTTTTTGATTAGCATGCATGTATAATTATTTTTGCCTGAAGTCAATCTAATTTCCAGAGATTGCTCTGTTTATGTGGTCCTAATCATTTTTATGAGCTAGGAAAGTTCTTGTTTCTTTTAAATCGTACTTTGAATATTACATTCAAAGGAAGAAAACAAACAATTAAGAAGGTATTTTTTCAGAATAATACGTGTATTAGACTTGTGCACATGGACCTAAAATGATTTGGACAAATTTTTCATTTCATTTTTTGGTCCATTTGTTTTCAGACAACAAATATTGATTCCTGCCATTTTGATGATGCAACATGGAGGGCTTTTTCTATTTTTCACTCAACGCCCTCACACTCTCATTCTCTCTCATACTCTCATTCCCTCACCCTCTAAATTCTGGGTTTTTTTGCAACCCTGTATTTTTTCTTGTCCATTCTTTGTCCACTTCTCCCAGCTATCTGCTCCATCTGCTCCTCTGGGCACACCTTCTCCCACAATTGGAGAAAGGGAGAGACATGGCTCCACCCTTCCGTGGAGATTCTCCAAGAGGCCAGAATAATGATAATGGATTTGTGGATTTGTCTTCATTATTCTGGCCTCTTGGATTGCCTTCTCGGACAGGTGAGAGGTTAAGTAACTCCGACGGGAGACCTGGTCAACGGAGCAGATAGCAGGGAGAAGCTGTGAGATATGAAGGACAAGAAGACACAGGAGAAGAAGCTGACAGAAAGGAGACAGAGACACAGAAGTAGTCAACATAGAAGGATCGGAAAGCATTCAAAGAGTATATAAGCGAGTGAGCTAAAAAACAACAAAATGCAAACTGAAATTCAGAGCTCACTGCTTCATTTAGTTTGTTTCATTGGATTCCCTACTCATTTTTGGACATATGTACAAATTGCATAAGGGCACATTCATGTATAAAATTACCACAACTTTGTGCAAATTATCAAATGTTTAACTCTTGAAGGTTCTGCGGGTGACACGGTGTGTGACGGATAGGAGGTGGTTGTGAGCCCACAGTGAGCCATGTGTAACCTAATAATGAGGCCATGTGTAAACAGGTGTAAAGAAGTCTCATTTTGTAACTTCAATATCTAAAAAAATGGCCGCACTGGACTCCATGTAAAATGATGCCAATGTGCATTTAATATGAAAAAACCTAGAATGTTCCTTTAAAGCAACACAGTGATGTGTAAGTACTTTCATAAGCATTCAGCTAGGAAAAATGAAACGCAATTCCATAGCTTTAGGAGAAGCTGTTGCCAACCAATGGTAGAAAAACACCGCCATTTTAATCAATGGGAGGTCTCTTTGCAGGATAGGAGGGTCTGCCCTATTGTGACATCACATCCATCTTTGGAAGTGGAAGGGGATGCAGGGGCATTCCTCTCACCCCAATAGTATGGTAAAGCAATGCTGCCTCATTTAGAAAGCTTGTAACGCTGATCTCTGCAAAAATATAATGTATTTGTATATGGAGTCAAATGTTTAAAATATATTACATTCTTAAAGCCGGTTTATAATATCACAACGTTTAATAAGGTAGTAGATAGTATTTGTATCAGGTAGTGTCTTTGCGTGGCCTGGGGGCAGGGGGCAATTTCCCTCTGGGCCATTTCAAAATTCCACAAACAGGGCCTGGGCAACTTGGACCAGTCCAGTCACGGAGGCAGCTACATGGTGGGGTCATGCAATGAGATTATATGTGACCCCGCTGTGAAGCTGCTTGCACAACATATATATATAAATGTTAAAGCGAGTGTGTATGTGTTAGCTTTGGCTATGTATGTGTAAATGTTTGTTAGAGGGAAGGTGAGTTAGCATGAGTGTGTATGTGTGTGTTAGTGTGACATTAAGTGTGTATGTATAAATCAGTATTAGTGAGATTGCGTAAGTATACGTATGTGTGTGTTCATATGAGTGCAAACGTGTAAGAGCATGTATGCATATGTGTGTGCTGGCACTCGACTGAGGGTGCAAAGGGCCAAGGGGGCCACCCTGGGACCATAAGGTGCCATCCCTGTGTCTTTGCATGGACACTTTGCCTACTGATGACCGGGAATCAGGTCCCAATCCAAACAATGTGGGTGGAAGCATTGAATACTAATACTATACAATACATACAATACTAATAAGCACCTGTAAATGCATATCTTATGTGTGCGGGGGGGGGTATTTAGACATGTTAATGGCATGTTAATAGCATGTTAATAAGCTTGAGAACTCCAGCCCTTGAGTATGCAGATATTCCATCCTGCAGCAGGTGTTTTGGAATTTGCAAACAACCCACACTAGATTGAAAGCTTAATGCAGTGCGTTATGTCTGATCCGGTTATTATTAATGCATGATAAAGACAGCCGGTGTTGAGATCTGGCCCATTATATCGATGTATGAGGTATTTGGCTCGGCTGCACCGGGTGGTGTGTGACGCTGCGGAGCTGCCCGTTACTCCCGGTACGGGATCGTTCAAAGCACGAGTGCGCGAGCTGCCCCTCCTACGCTGGATGCTCGCCGGCCTCGGCAGCTCGCTGAGCTCAGTGCGCAGGCACAGGGAGCGGGGCTCTCGACAGGGGGAATAATACGTGGTGTCTGAGGCTGGAGACGCTCAGAGGGATGGGACCCGAACGAGAAGAGATCGGCAGCTAGCGGCACGGCTCCTCGGGCAGAGCACGGCATCGGGAAAGGTAACGAGAACGGGGGTGCGGGGTAGCGCGGGGCTTCGTGCAACAGAATATACAACGAAAGCGGCGCTAGGTACACGTATATTCCTTATACTTTGCACAGGCACCAGGCGAGAGCCGGCATCGCATTGCATATATATGTATATACATATATATAATTCTATATGTGTGTGTATAATATATGTATGAGCGTGTAAAGCCCATTTTGAAGGCATTACCGATGTTGGACCGAGAAGTAACGTAAAGTAGGCAGGGCATCTTTAGAAGTGTTGCAGGAATCTCCTTTATTTTGGGAATTGTTTCCGCTATTTGGACATTCTGGTCCCCGAGAATCCGTTGAAGGTTCTGCGGGTGACACGGCGTGCGACGGATAGGAGGTGGTTGTGAGCCCACAGAGAGCTCGGCACTCGAAAGGCATTGATGGATGAACAGATGGCGAGTAGTGTCGTCACAATGTGCGTGTGCCTGGGCTTGGAATCGATTCCAGCACCATGGAGAGCGGAGTGAAGGACACGCAGAGACCGGATCGTTCCTCCCACACACCGCCGAGATGCGTTTGGAAAGGTGGCCTGCATCCTCCAGCGCTGCGCTCATCCATCGATCCCACAAGACATGGCAGCTTAGTCACTGGAACAGAACGGCCGTGCTGCTCAATGACTCCTTCCTGCCAGGTGCCCTGATACCCAGCGCTGCACACAAAGCTGCTCACACAAACCACAGCGAATAAAATCATGCCAACTATACAGATTTCTGATTGCTTTTTTATTTTCTCTTATGAGCAGACGACGCTTTATTTCTTTTTAACAAAATGACAGTGGAACAGCATTGAGAATATAGAATTTCTTCTTATTAAATGAACATTTGGAATTTTACTTAGAGGATGTGGGTTCTGGATTGGATCCAAATAGTTTAGTTATCTAAGTTTGCATCCACACATGATCTCTCATTCTCTCTCTGTCACTAACATTTTCCTCCCTCTTGCTAGCTCTCTTTTCCCTCTATCGCTCTCCTTTCCCCTCTCTACCTCTCAAGTCTCTTTTGCTTTGTCTCTTCTTCTCTGTGTGTATATATATATATGTATATTTATATATATATATGAATATGGAACAGTGTTCCCATTTCTAAAGCTTCATCTCGCCTTCAGTGAATGCCGATGATCCTTTCCCATGGAAACGTAATTTAAATAATCATTAAGCAATGTGCTAATGCGTGGATTAAAATTCCTACTTTGTCATTTACGTGTAAAGGTCAACAACGGATTTTCCGGAGCCAATTTCTATGGCGCTGAAGCATTTGATTTTGTGATTGTCCTTTCTGTAATCAAGACTCTCTTCTTCGGAAAATCCTATTTGCCTGCTTAATGCTATGTGCTTATTAGAATTCCCAGGATACGGTTCCTAGGGAGCAATATTCTTACTGCTCAACTCATATGTGTTGCTGTATGACTCGATACGGAGGAGGAGTGACATAAATGTTAGCATTTCCACCCACCACTTCCTCCTGGCAGAATTGCTCTTGAAGCTGTATCTTCATTTTTACATTTTCAATTTCTTCTTCTTTTTTTTTCGTGTTACATTGTGATTATTTTTACAATTTTTTTTTTTTCTTCAGCAGAAGAAGATGACTGTGTGAAGATATATACAATATTATTTGATGTAGTATGTGACGATACGATCTCCTTCGCATTTACTTAACTAAGGATCTGTTTATAGTACAGCAAAATATTAATATCACATTCTATTAATGCTAATTCTGTTATAGTTAGAATACCAATAATTTAACATATTTATGAAGGACGACCGACTATTTTATAAAATGCATTGTGAAAGCTATTTTGATACAGTGCCATACGGGAGGTTAAAGTAGATATTTAATAAAGTAAATATTTAATAAAGCAGACAGTGGGATTACCTTAACATGCATCAAGGTAAGGTGCAGAGACTTATCATTAAAAGACAGCAGTAAGGGCCCCCCCCCCCTGAGAGGTCAGGGTGATAATACCTAATGCACTGTACAATGAAAAACTTAAAAATAACAATTAATACTATTTGTGTTGACGTTGGAGCCACAAAAAGTACAACAATTCTATAATAAGAGCTGTGGCGAAAATACCATTTTCCAGGTGCTGTTTTTATTTGATGACTTGTACCTCCAGCGGTATCCTATGTTGATAAAGAAAACCTATTGGGTACAATGTAGCAATTCATGTGTATAACACAAGAATGTACCTTCAGTTAAGGATGTTTTCTTATTTATTTATTTGCTTAGTGGCATTATTTCGGATTAATAGCAACTGGTAGAGGATTTGTAAACTGCTATCCCGTTTCCAAGTTTATAGTTCAGAAATCAACACAATATGTTGTGTAGGTCACTATATAGATTGCTTAGCTTAGCATATAGTAAGCAAGAACATATGCAAGTTATATGTAAAATCTGATGCTAAAATAATATGTTTTCCAACAATTATGCAATTCTTAGTTGCTCCAACATTTCTGAAGTCAAGCTAAACATCTGGTAATTAATATGTGTGAATTGTATTAAGAAGTATTCCTTCCAAAGTCTTTTATGGCAACCTTAAATCTCATCACTGAGTTTGATAGTATTTTTACAAAAAAAGTATTTCTTTTTTAAGTAAACGTACAATATAGATAGATATTATGGTAATTTGATGAGCAACGTTCTTCATATGTGATATATTTCTGGCATGCTTAACTATAGCTGACTTTCTAGCTGTAGACTAAATTTGATTTGAATCTATCCTGGAAATATAATCTTTCCTAAGCGGCAAAGCGGTGGTTTTACTCAGTATATAGCAGATCACGCTAATTTTTTTTCTTTGAAGGTAATATTCCATGTATACAAAACATTAACTGCTCTTGCTTTCCTGATAAATTATGACAACAGATATGCAATTTTTTTATTTATTTTATTTATTTAACAAAATAACTTGTAAAAGGTTTTTTTCAGTTTCCATAGCAACAACTTATCAGTGACTGCTTTGTGTCATATGACAATTAAGTGTTCCCAGTAAAAGTTATGAAAGGTAAAATTATACACAATGGAATATATTTCCAGGGAAGCTTTAGACGCTCAACAGTCCTAGAATTTTTTTTCCCACTGCTGCATTAACTTACAATAATGTTCAATTCAACAGAATAGCAGGAACAACACCTCCAAATAGCTGAATAAAGAAATTAGGAAGGTTGTTGTATATTTAGATGCCGACCTTTTTAAAGTGACTAGAAATACAGGGAGCCCATTGAGTTCTCTTATTTGAGAGAAATAATTAAAGGTGTGAGGCAGAGGGCAGATTCACTAAATAGTGTATCCAAATGTCCTTGCATGCAATTAAACAGTTGTTTCATGTGCATGTGAAATGTTTCAAATGTACTTATCGTCTTCAATTATACACTTTGAATGTAAAAGAAAAGTTCCTTATTGTCCTTGTGCCAATAAAGATATACATTTTGAATAACAACGTTCCTCCTCATGAAGGACAGTGCGGCCTCCTTAGTTCGCTTTCCTCCGATACCACCTATCCTTATAAAGCAGAAGGCTGGGATATGACATCATATCCTATCAAGAAGGAGGATGATGTCATGGAGGGGGCCGTTTGTGGCTCTGCCGTGGCTTAGGCCTAAATCAGCGCTGCAGATTAATATGTAAATGGCTACTGAATAAAAACATTCTCCAAAAGGCTAGTCATAACAATATACCGTATATTCCGGCGTATAAGACGACTTTTTAACCCCAGAAAATCTTCTTAAAAGTCGGGGGTCGTCTTATACGCCGAGTACTAACCGAGTACCGGGTACTTACAGAGCCGGAGAGTCCCACGAAGCCACGAATCTCTAGGGGAGGGGCGAGTGGAGAAGCCGCCTCCCCTGGGCCGGTCTTCAGGGCCGCGCCGAGGTAGGTGCAAGATCGTGATCTCCCCAACTAGCCCTGATCAGCAGGGCTGGTTGGGGAGATCACGACCTCCCTCTAACTAGCCCGACATTAGGGAGCCCGAGGTCTGGCACTTCAGACCTCGGCTTCCCTGCTCCCTAATCACTACGCGCCGGCTATTGATGCCGAGTGCGGGGATGACGTCATATCCCGTGCTCCGCATCAATTGCCGGCGCGTAGTGATGAGGGAGCAGTAAACAGAGGTCTGAAATGACAGACCTCACGCTCCCATAACTGGATGGAAGAAGGAAGATGAGAAAGGTAAGAGATGGGGAGAAAGGGGTGTGAGTGCAGTGTATGTTGGTGTGAGATGGTCAGTGTATTTGTGTGTTTGTAAGCTGGTGTGTATATATATGTGTGTATCTGTGTATATATATATATATATATATATATATACGTGTGTGTGTGTGTGTGTATATATCTATATATATACACATATACATATGTGTGTGTATATATATATACATGTGTGTATATATGTGTAAAGGCAGGGGTGTGTGGTGAGGGCAGTGTATAAATGTGTATGTATGGACAGGCGTATGTTAGTATGTGTAGATATATATATGTGTGTGTGTGTGTGCAGTGTATGTATGTATATGTCTGTATAACAACCAGCCAATCACCGGTAAGGTACATCGCTTGCCGTGATTGGCTGGTTGTTGTATACTGGGTAGAGGGGTAGTCTTATACGGCGAGTATAGCCCAAACTCTATATTTGAACTGGAAAAGTTGGGGGTCGTCTTATACGCCCAGTCGTCTTATACGCCCAGTCATCTTATACTCCGGAATATACGGTAGTTGTTTTTATTATTGACTCTAGAGTCCATGAAGTGTTGCTAAGTGAATGAAAGCTATTTAGAGTGTATGCTGAGCTTTATCAAGTTAGGGTGTGTATAGGGTCTCTTAAAAAAGAGTTTTTGGTGACAGCACACTATATTATAAAAATAATCTATTTCCTGTTAAAAAAACTGGAGAAGGCAATTCTGGACACAGTGTGAGGGCTTTTTGGGGGGCTGTAAGTACAGAAATGAAATCAGTTCTCCAGAATACACCTATGATCAATGCCAAAGGCTTCGGTTACACCATCATATCCAAACTTTTATATTACCGTAATCATCCAATATAGATTATGTGTGTGCATTTAAATTATAATATACATGTAGGTAAACCTCCAGTTCTTTTTCATTTTTTTTATTACCAACATACCATTTACGGGGATTATGTTTTACACTGATATTTATTTATATTTAGCTTTCCTATAACCAGTGGGCTATTCCTACTTGGCCTAGGTCTGAGGTGGTCCCTCTGCATTACTGAGGTCAGATTTCCCCATTGGGTGATCAGGCTCCCCAGTTATGGGAAAACAAAGATATCCATTGTAACTGGGTCATTTACACGCAAGCATGGGAAACAAAATGCGTGTGGGCACTATAACCTTAAAATAGTATTTTAAAATAACCAGTGTAAAACACATTGAAATACTATGTCAGGTGCTAAATGCTGCAAAAACAAGTGTGCTATTCCTCCCAAATCACACAAATAGTGAACCAACACATAAATCAAAATGGAGTTGAATAAAAAGAGATACAAAAAAAAGTACAACAAATATAATATTGCATTCCTATGTGCTACTATAAGCAGTGATATGTGCAAAAATGCCTCATTTTGTTGTGGTGCGGCTTTTACGCAGAAGGAGCTGCAAACCTGGCTGTTCATTGTGAAATGGTAGAAACCAAGGTGTCTCTTCCTTCAAAACACTAACAGTCATGTATTGACCAATATTATAGTTTGGTGTAACGAAACATAAAAAATCAAAAGAAATACACGTGAAGTACTCCCTCATGTTATAAAGTTATTGCTACTGCTACTATAATTACTGTACTCTGACTGATAACCCAATAGCTGAAGGGTGTTTCTAGTGCTTGCATGTAAATGATTTCAATGTTGTGTGGTTGTGAGGCGTAGATTGATCTTCTATCACACTATAAATTTGTTTCTGCCGAATTTCTGCGATATGTTCCTGTCCATTTGTAGTCAATACCACATATTAATTATTGGCGATAGCTGAGAGGAGAAGAGATACTCTGACTACAATCAGCGGCTTTTCCGCAAGAGCCTGGTTTGGGCCTCCCTCTTTGCGAGTTTTTTTTAAAAAAAAGGTATATTTTTGCATCTATCATTGCTTATAGTAGCACATCACAATATTATATGGTATTAATTGTAGGTTTAATTTCACTTAATCATATTACTGGTTATTATATGTATTGTATGTTTTGTTCAAGTCCATAAATGTGTTTAGTACTTTTTTGATTTACATGCGTATGTGCCTAGTTGCCACTCCATACCACTTTACCCCTAGCCACGCGTTCATCAGTGGCAAGTAGGCATCCCATTAAATGTACTGCTTCCTATAACTACTCAGTGTTTTGAGATTCATGTAAATGAATCAATTATTCATTGTAATTCTACTATGTGGTATTTCTGTAATTTCAGATAATAAGGATGAGTTCATGTGCTGATATCTGTGGGTCCCATCAATCCCAAAACACCCCAGAAGGAGGATACCATCGTTATGGAGTTCGGTCCTATCTGCATCAGTTTTATGAGGACTGCACAGCTTCAATCTGGGAATATGAGGATGATTTTCAGATCCAGAGATCGCCGAGTAGGTGGAGCTCTGCTTTCTGGAAGGTAGATAATCAAGTCACATTACTCAAATGTTGTTAGATTCTGATGACACTGATCCTGTAATTACATTCTCTTCATCTGGTTAAATAAAGAAGGACGATCTATCTTTTTGCTTCAGGCAGAGATAAGTCATAATTTCCTCTATTTAAATCAAGACTGTTTGTATTTAATGGCTGGCTATGAGAATGCCTGCCCTGAATTCATGATTATTTATTCCACTTTGGTTATGAATTCAGTGATGATTAAGATTCTCTTAAGATATGGTATTACAAATACAATTAGTTCTGTGCTACACACAACCACCAAAAAAATGACAAAACATATTGCAAATAAAGCAAGAAACAATTAAAAAACAAACATAACTCATTAAACCATAGACAATAAGGAGAAATATCATTTTTTTAAAATATTTTTTTTCTAAAATATTGTAATACTTTAATACCCAAGAGCAGTAAATTGCACAGTTAAAGTAATTATAATATACTACAGAATTATTTAACTTTTTATCATGATTTTCATCACATGCTACCATTCAGTTTACACCATTGCATAGTCTAACCTTACAACCTCAACATTAGTCACATCAGGGTTAATATTTGTTTTGGCCATAGTTTTAATATGTATGGGGATAACAGGACAATAAATCATTTTCAACAATATTGTCATTGTCTATGTTACAAACCTGCAATAATCTGCAACAGAGGGACCAATCACAGTGGAGCAAGTCCACTATTATTGAGCCACCATGTAGCCGACAGTTCCCATGGTGACATGCCTATTTGATAGACATATAAACCATATAAGTGATGTCACTAAAAGAGGAGTTTTTCTGTCAATTTCCAAATACACTAAACTAAGCTATATAATGGTCTGGTATGGTTTTTGCCTTCTGTTTGGGGGATTTGATTGACTCTTATTCTGCATTGCCCCACCCCCTGCCTTTTATTAAGTTCTCATGAAATGCATGATTATCCCTCCCCTTTGGTTGAAGTTGGTTTAGTGTCCTTTGGAATGGTAGGGTTTGGATAAGGCTGAGGTCAAATGTTACTACTTCACTGAGGTCTTACCTTTGTATGTGTGAAAACAAAAATCATAAGCTATAAGTAATTTAATTATACAAATGTGATGAGGTGAGACTTGCTGTTCTCCATGGTTAATTGTGATGGTAATTAATTTTGTAAACTTTTATTTTAGGTCGGACTCATTTTGGGCATTGTCCTCATGCTGATAGGTTTAACCGTACTCGCAGTTGGTTTTCTGGTGTCTCCTAAAATCGAGGCTTTCGGCGAAGACAATTTTGTTGTTGTGGATAGCCGTGCCATTGAGTTTAATGGCGCACTTGATATTTGTAAGCTATCGGGGGCAATTATGTTCTGCATCGGAGGAAGCACATTGGCGGCATGTCTGCTTATGTCTGCCTTTGCCAAGAGTTACTCCAAAGAAGAAAAGTACCTTCAGCAAAAATTTAAAGAAAGAATAGCAGACCTAAAAGCTCATGTCCACCCGGTGACAAAGGCCCCAGCACCAGGAGAATCGAAGATACCTGTCACTCTGTCCAAAGTTCAAAATATTCAGCCATCATCTGAAACTTGACATTTACTCATAAGTGTAAGTGTAATTACATTGAAAAGGTCAGCTTTTGTGAATGTTACAGTTAAAGTCTTATTTTCAGAACTGTACCAGGCTGAAAAAACATATGAATAGACCTCATATCAGCAAAGTGTGAAAAAATAGCAATTTTTGTGTGTTAATATGGGAAGTTTACAATGTCTTAATGGTAAAGCTTCTGAATTTTATACAGCTGGTTACACACACTACTTATTGACAACAGCAGCAAAGTGCTATTTATCTTGTGCTTTGACTTTTTTGTTTGAACTGTTACTTAAGCTAAATAGGGAAGTATTTCAACACAATTTTGTGTTTACCGAAAATCTTAGAGAGTTACATATCCGTTATGAAGTGCTTGGCTCCCTGCATAGACTGAAGATGCAGAAGGGGAGAGTCATATGTACAAGCATAGTGCTTAGAGTTCAGAAAAAAAAATATTATTTTTCTCATTAGTATTTTTTAGTCTCTGTTTACTCTTTTATTTGATATTATTCATGCTTCCTTTATTGCTGTTTTGTTGTTTAATCTAAAACTTTGTTTGATGTGCTTTCCCTTGTTTGATATCAGTTATTAAACCCAATCTCTATTCCATTCATTCATTTGATGAGATTTCATTAATGGAAAATACGCCTCAAAAAAACAAAAAAAACCCACATATCTTTAGACTCCAGCATTTGAGAGAAGTCAATTATTACTGACAGATCACTCAGTCTGTGTAAACCAGCAAGTGGAAAAAAGATCATTTCTTGCATCATTTGACACCTCTGATAATTTAAGTGTAAACCGTGGGTGCTTGCTTTTCTACATACTCCAAGGTTTGCAGATGCAGAAGAAATAACCTATTCATTGCACTCCGTGAAGCTAAGGCAAATGTTGAATTTCTAGTTGATTTGTTAATGATCAGCAAACATAAGCAGGTTCACCTGCCCATGCGTTCAAGTTACAGATTGTAGGTCAAAGTATCTGTTTTCTTGTATGTTGGTTTAATTGAGGTAAATGTTCAATCCCAAAGCCAGATGTGACTGACAGGAAGGCAACTGCAAGTAACAGATACTATTGTAAAACATTTATCTATTCTGGAGACCAGTGCACCAAGCAGGCGTATGGTAGGTATCCAGCTGGTATTTAACTACAACTCCCACAATGCCATTTCCTAAATGGCACATGAGCTCAGAACCAGTCGAATTGTAATGCTTTAATTATATCATCAGATATCATCAGATTCATTTTCAGCACAGAACTGTCAAGTGGATCTATAAAAAATATTGCAATTATATATACCTCTAGTTGAAGCCTTAAGTCGTGATTTGTAGTTTTTACATTTGAATATAATTCAGTCATGTGTCTCTGTACAGCTTCCATCTCCTCACTCCATGCTCCACCTTACTTAATAAACACTTTGTGTAGAAAGTTCTTGTTCACTAACTAGCCAGAAAACTACTGCCACTAACTGTATGATTTTTTTTAAGATGAAACCCCAAGCGCCATTAATGTTCAAACCAATTTAGAATTATTCTGGCACTAATGTTTCTTCCAACACCTGGTCTTACTTTGCTCGGAGTCCAATAAAGTTTAGCACCTGATGAAATGTCACATATTACACAGTAGCTGGACCTTACAGCATTGATTTTCCTGATATGTAAAATAATACATGCATTTATGTCTTCAGAAAGCTCAATAGGGTTTTAACAGATGTGTTTTCTCTGATTTAGCAAGTTTTTGGGTTTGATCTAAACAGATTGGGAAGGCTCAACATCCCAGGATGCCCCAGAAACATTGCTCATTATGCACCTGCCTAGTGCAAAATCACACGCCGACTACATAAACCCTTACATGATACCTATGGGCAATACTGCACTAAATGACACTAACATATTTTTAAAGATATAGAGCAGGGGTTTCAAATTCAGGTCCATCGGGCCACAAAAACAGGAATTTTGTATATCTATGTAGAACACATGTGGTTTAATCAATTTTACCATTTTTGATTGCACTACTTGTGCTCAAGGCAGGATATCCAAAAAAAAAAACAAAAAAACTGTAGCCTATTCATTCACCTCAAATCCTGAAATTCAAAACCATTTGTTTAAAATATAAGAACATGTTGTTTTCATGATAGAGTGCCTTTAAAACCATAATTTTCTCTGCTGCTTAGGGAATAGATTTTACAACTTTATAACACTTATCGACAATTTCACTCACCAAACTGTTTTGCATAGGTTTATAGCTTTCTCAGAGTTTCCAAATGTGTACATGAGTCTACCGAGACTGTATGAGGGCAATGAATGGGATCACAAAGAACATCAATGTAATGCTTAGATGCAGCCGCTAATGGTCCAATCCAGAATATGTTAAAACCACAGATAAAAATATCACAAAGTATATATTTTGAAGCAAAACCGGGTACAAATATGCAAACATTCAAAACCCATCCCGAGTTATTATCATATACAGTATATTGCCATATGTGAATTGTATTTATAAAGATGAGTAATAATGTATGTTGTACCCTCTCCAGCAGTGCAGTAAGGTCTACAATTCATGTCATGCTTATAGTCAACAAGAGAACTTTATAAATGTGATGATATATTTTTATAACCATATTAATGTATTCCTTCAAGGAATATATGATCTGTCTATACACATGTTATATAGCCTATAACATTTTCTCAAAAACAAAAATCAATTCTAAGCTCAGATATTTTTATTTTTCTGTCTTAAAGATTATAACAGTTCTCAATTTGAAGGTCGTCAAGAAAAAAAAAATCAACTGAATCCATGAAAGTGATTTTATCTGGTACTCTGTTAAACTTTGTGCGTCTCTTGGTCACTTATTCTACTGTTCTATGTTTTAACTGAGATTTGTCACAATACAGTAGAATTTCACTAATTAACATGTAATCTATTCGGTGTTAATACATTTTCTGCATCCGCTATACAAATCAAACGTCTAGATGTGTATTGTTATCGTGAATAGCAAAGAAAAAAAAATGAAACAGTAAACAATTTCGATTTTTTTTGCATAATTTCTTTTGTTGCAAAATGTCACAAGCGAGCCGAAAGATACCAGTGTTTTGTCAGTCTAGACTGAAGACTCCTTGTATGTCAACTAATGATAAAAAATTGTTTTCCAATGTTTACTGTAGATTTCACGATTAGTAGCTGCCATCTTTATCATCTGAAATAAAAGATTGTTGAGCAACGACAGAAGTGTGGAATTTTTTAAATGTCACTATATAATCTATAAAAGGAACTATGCATAATTGTATACACTGGGGTTGGTAGATAATAGTTACAGTCGAATTGGAAATAAAAATAGACCAAAAGGTGAACACCTTCCTATATTTTGTAATAATGGCCCACTTATTAATGGCCCAATTATCCACCCTATACACCCTTTGACTTTATATACATTGTATTACATCTATTTGTATTTACATCTATTTGTAATTACGCAAACAAGCCCCTTGGTATGGAGCAAAGTTGTCTGTTGTGTTCATTTGCGCTAAGCAATGGTAATATGGTATATATTTTTGTTAAAACTGCAAATAGTTTCCCAAAATTTAGCAAAACTCCTAATCAAAGCATTTTTCATTATTGTACTTTATTTCATTTTATTATTTTTATTATCATATTGTTTCAATTCAAAAGTCTTCACAGCAAAATGTTCAAGCAACCTAACTTAAAATTCATATGCAGCCTATAAATATGACTTTTTAGATATTTAAGTATAATAACACAGAATGTTTGAATCACATGCATTATTGATTAATTGTTTGCAGAAAAGAACATAAGTGTAAAGAAACAGATTACAAAATTACATTTTTTTTTTATTTCAGAGCAGGGGGATTTCTCTTCAGTGTAGAGCTCCCTTGGAACTGAATGTACTGGAGATAATTGGGTTGTGAATAATTGTATACATTATGTGACATTGTACAGGGCAGGAATATATCTCGTGCTACACATGTTGCCTTGGAGAATAGTAGCTAGGTCATACCTCTCTAAATGACTGTCAACATTACAGGGCAAGTCATTAGAGTCATACGGGAATGGTCTGTCCCATGTCTCAATAGACCCTTGGATCCGTCGTTCTAGATGAAATACATCTACGGTGCTCCCTCTGTGTTGCTTTAATAAGGCAGAGAACCTCATGATGGCACCCACCACCAGCTCAGCCTAATCGCCTATATAGTTGGGGCAGCCTGGGTCTTGAGTATTCTGTGTACCCTAAGTATCAGTGTTCAGTGTCAGCATGTAACAGCCCCTTTTCAAGAATGGAGGGACACCACACATCACCAATAAAGCCAGTACTGGTCATAAACCAGAGTGTACAGCATACACAGTTAAGCTACTTTTGGTTGATAAATCTACAATTGTCCTCTGGCCTAGGACAACTAGGACTAGGATAACATGTCTAGTGGGGGCAACAGGTGCCAGGGGCAGTGGCCCCTTCCCTATTTACCAGCGGGAGTTCTCCCTATTGAGCAACTGGGTTCTACTACAGGCCACAGATCAAAAGGTCAGCGGCCTCACTTGTATTAGGCCCCTTTACATTACAGGTGTTTCGTGCTTATGTTTATGATGCACAAATTGAGCATGGCAGCAAAGAAAAGGGAGGTCGGTCTGGAGGTAGCTATACGTAACACCCCTAATAAGTACCATCTTTAAATATATGGCAATGTTTGTTTCAAGAAAAATAATCTGAAATTGAAAGATCACTTTATATTCATACCTTAAAGAGCTCACATAAAAATATTCCTCTTATAATATTTTATAAATTATCCTTGGAATGAGTGGTTTGAGAGAAGGAGGGTTTATGGTTTATTTCCTTAGCGACTTCCTGCATGTGGGTCGGGGGGGCTCTGATAGGTGCATGCACCTGCTATGCACCCTGCAAGCGGTAGTGGGATTGTAGCGGCAGTGGGATTGTATGGTGACAGGTTCTGGGTCGGTGATGGGAGAATGTGACCAATTGGAGGCGGTCCAGAGGATCAGGTGGGGGTGATGGGTCCCAGATTCCAGATGCTCTTGCATCCATTGTTCCGTGTGGGAATGGTTTTGAGGCGGTGTTCTTTCGGACAGTGTTTGTGTTGCCCTTTTATGGACCTTCCTGGTGTCTAAGCTGGTCAGCACGAGGAAGTTGGTGCATATGGTGGATGACAGTTCAGGATGTTGTGTGTAAGGATGGGGTGGTGTTGGTGTGGTTGAGATAATCAAAAACAGATGTTTTTGGGCAGAGCCTGCAGATTTGGTGGTATGCTTTATCAAGTGATTTGGTCTCTCTGGTGCATTGTGTGGGCATTTTTGGAGGTGAGACCATCTGGCAGGGAGTTGGTGGATAGGCACTTTTCTCCAGTTTGTGAGGGTGATGTGTCTGGGTTTGAGCCGTTTGAGGTTGGTAGCATCAGAATTTGGAACTCATTCATTAAGAATAGCGGCGGCCACGGTGGCAGCAAGGCTAGGCTTGAGTCACTAAGTGGTGCAGTGCATCTGGTGCTAGGAACCCGGGTGTTTCCGGAATTAGGTTAGGCTGCCGAGTTTATTGAGTTGAATTGGGTGGGTAGAGGGAGTGGATAGTGTTGGTCTTTACTTTCCTCCCTCCCCAATATTTTCTTTGTATTTGTTGCAGGGCTGTGCTTGGTGGTGTGGATTAAACATTCTCTTGTCTACTGGGACTGATCAGAAATGATCCCTAGGGTACACTGGCATCAGGTCAAGGGTTATGTGCCAATAGAGCACAGTCGGGGGGGGAGTAAGCAGAGTAAACAGAGGCAGCAAGGGTTAGTGGTGAGGTATGTGGCTCTTAAGGGAATGCTCCAGGGTACTAATTGGGAATGGGGTGCATCTCAATGACTTGGGTTCACTCATGACAGTAGCTTGGGGGTTTATGGGGTTACGTATGTTACATTTTTGGTGTCATTGTTGGTGTTAACTGTCCTTTATGTTTACAGGCAATTACTTTATAAATATACTGGCTCTGGCCTTTTCAACCCACAAAGTGTTTGTGTATTTTATTTGAGGGCACAGCATAGCCTGGGAGTCAGGGCTACACCTGTCAACAGTGCAAGCAACAGGTCTGATCTTCTCTAAATTTTAGGAGCCCATGGAAACCTTAAGGAACAAAACGCTGCTCCAATACCTCTGTGGAAAATGAATAGTATTTGATAGGAAACCATTAGTGTTAAAAGTATCCGTTGAACAAAATCATAATATTAATCTGTTTACTGGTAATTGGTTGGATAAAAGTTGGGAATGTCAACAAGCATAATAATTAATAAACGAGTCATGATTTCAATACTCAGCATGAGAGTGTTTTGACACTTTAATTATATTCATTGAATAAAAGCAGAACACCAAGGTTCCAAAAAAAGAATTCAAATTGAGTACACATTTTTAACACTGCTATGATCTCTCAATAATGAAATCAAAATAAATGTTACTGGCAAGGCATCCCTGAGCACAAATATGTGGCAGAAGGATGACAATATCAATATTTTAAGTTATGCTTTAGAGAAGGCTTAAACCAGCTTTTTAATGAAATGTGCATGTGCATTTTACAAAATAAAAGGAGAAAGCCCATCAAAAGCACATACCCAGGTTCTCAAATCTGCCGCCTAAGTGACAATACTTTAGTGACACTTAAATAATAGCAAATATGGTTTAAAAATCTCTGATTGCATATCTTTTGCCTCTTGGTGCGCTGCTAAGCCAGGAATCAGCAAGCAGATAGCCAAAGCACATTAACATGGGATGCAGTCTGGACTGGTGCTTCTTGGGAAAATTTAGGTTGTTTAGGTTTAGGTTCATCTCTAAATACTACTGCCTGGATTGTGGTATTTAACTTGCTACAAAGACAGGTATAGGTCCTTCAGAGCACTTTTTGTGAATATAAAAATATCAGTAAAACTAGTGTCTGCCAAATTAACTTGGGAAATTTCTTGACATGAGTGTATATGAATTAATACAGTATTTGCTCGGTTATAAGAACTAACTAAAAAATGCAATAAAGTAAGTAGATTTATCCACTTATAATTTAGAAAAAATGGTATATTTCAACTTTAGTGTGGTTGTATTAGTAAAAAAATCATGACCTCTGCACAGACAATGGTGAAGTCACACCTAAAATAAGCATTCCTCTGTCTTCATCCATTTTCTTTAGCAGCGTGTTGCTGAATGCCACCAGCCACATCCAACACCAACACGGTGGATCAAGGATGCCCCCACCCTGGTTTCCACCAGGAAGGAGCCTTGAACTTAATCTGTCCCCCAAGGATGCAATTTAACAACCAAATTTGAACAAGGTTGCCCCCAGCCCAAACTTATCCTACCTGAAGGGTATGCTACACAATTCTCCTATCACTTAACAAACATGATGACCAATAAGGGAGAAAGGGCAAAAATACAAAAAAGGAAGTGGTCCAGCAGTACACTCCCCTAATATGCAGCTCCTGAGGGACCAACCCCCAAGGACCAGCACAACCCAATAACTGCCCCAAATTATATGTGACTTTACCTCACCTCTGGCGAGGTCATTCTATCCCTCCACTTATGCTACTCCAAAGTAATGAGAACTCAGAAATCAGTAATAATATAGTCATGAAAACTCATTAACAAAGCACGTACATGTATGGGCTCAGAATGCAGTGTTTTCAATGGGTTTAGGGACTGGCCATTGTCCTTAAGGGGTTAAAGTCAAATCATCAAAAAAGTCTCTACCATCCGATAAAAACATGATGTCTACATGATGTAAATCAGTTCCAAGGTGTAGGGTGCCAACTCTCTCCTGGGTTACATGCTTGGACTGAAACAAACAAACCCGCACCATGATGCATTTAACATCAGAGGTACACACTAGACATGTGAAAATGGGCTAAAAACTATTTGGACAAATTTTTGGGTTTGTATTTCACCCATTCGCTTTGAGTGGTGAATGGAGTGGAATAATGGCTGCTGATAAAGGACCTCTGTACACCTATGAAGATATTCCATAACAAATCCGCCATTTCCAGATACAATAGTCATTGACAACATTAACACCGTCTGAACTATATTTCTGATCCATTTGATGTTATTTTAAAAAACAAGGACATTTCAAAGTGACCCCAAAATTTTTAACAGGAGTGTATGTTAGACAATTTGGATTCATTTGGTTGATTTTGGCTCCATTAATTTTCAAAAATTAGGGTTTTTAAATTTGGAAACAAAATTGGTTGTCCAAAGTTCACATTCTCTCTCGTTCACTTTTTCTAACATGAGAGATTATCGTCTCTATCTTCTCCCCTGAGTGCTTCTCCCCGGTATCATATATGCTGACCAGGCCCCACAGAGTGCTTCCACAAAAGGGACGAGCCACTATGCACAACGAATGGAGGAATGGGGAGAGGTGCCCATCATCCTCCGGCCTTTTTTGCAGAAGTATTCCAGGAGGCCTGGTCAACAGAGCTGATACCAGGGAGAAGCAAACGAAGAAAGACAACAAAACAAGAAGGAAGAGGCAAGACAAGAAGCAGATAAGAAAAGTAGACAGGAACACCAAAGCGGTCGGTGGAAAAGGGACTTTCTGAGACTTGGGACCTCTGTGTGTGGCACCCCCCTGATGAGTGACATTCATGGCAAACTCCCCCACCCTCCCTAAAGTACACCACTTGGCCAACTAACCAATTCCCCCCAAGTAATCGCCAAAACATGTTATGTGTAAGCTACTGTGCCCTGTGTGTTCAATGAGAAGCATCTGACAGTCGAGCTGAAAAAATGGAATGCCTGTTAGCAGGGATCAGTGCATGGAACTGATAACGTATTATTATTTCTGGGAAAGTTTTGGACATTTAACAGTAGTTGAAGTTACCTAGCTCTGAAACATATAGTAGGTTGAACAACCAGTGAGTTCCCCCTTAAAAAAAGAGAAAATTCACAACAAAATGAAATGTTAAAGACCAAGATGTACATCTGGTACTGGAGAAATAACCTTCATTTTCTAACTGTGACTTTTCACAGAATATCATATGAAATAATGAGTACAGAAATGCAAAGCAGTGTTCTTGAACAATAATACTGATGACCATATCCATATTTAAAAAAAAAAAACAGAGACAGATTATGAGGTTTGCTTCTCTCTCTCTCTAACAGATGGGCCTATTGGCAGCTCCTGAAAGGCAGCTGTGCACATATTGATAACTGAAAGTGAAGTGAGATAACAGAATTAATTGCTGTGTAGGTCTGGTAGAAATATTTCCAAAGGGTGTGTAGGTCCTATTAAGGAATATCATAAACTGGATGTAAATTCAACTCAACGTCAACGTAAAATTTTTCACGTCAGCTTCTGGGGCCCTACATTTCATAGTTCTTTGTAAAGAATAATGTATGAAAGTGTCTACAGACTATGTAATTATGCATGTAATAAATAAGTATTATCTACCAGCTAAACGGATCAAGCAGTCTAGTAGACGTGTGCATGGCAAGCAAAATTGATTCGAATAAAAGTTTTGTTTCTTTTTCCATTTTCGGTCAAAGAATTTCTTTGGTCATTTGACCATTTGGGTCAGATGAAATTCAGAGGGCTTTTTTAATTCATAAAGTAAATTCAGAAGGGTACTTTAAAATGGGGAGGTCCCTACCACCTTCTGGACTCATCTTTTAATTACAAGAGCAGTATCTCAAGGTTTAGGAAGACTCTATTTTGCATTACAGGACACAAGCAAAGCAGCATACCAAGACATTTTGGACAATGCTATGCTTCCAACTTTGTGGGGACAGCTTGGGGAAGGCACTTTTCTATTCCAGTATGATGGTGTGCCTGTGAACAAAGCAAGGCCCATAAAGACATGGTTGGATGAGTCTGGTGTGGAAAAACATGACTCGCCCGCACAGAGCAGAAATGCTCTATTGGATGAATGTGCAAAAATTCCCACAGAAACACTCCAAAATCTTCTGGAAAGCCTTCCCAGAAGAGTAGAAGCTATTTTAGCTGCAAAGCAGGGACCAACTACATATTAATGTATGCATTTAGAATGTGATGTTATAAAAGTCCCTGTTGGTGTAATGGTCAGGTGTCCCCAACACTTTTGTCCTTATAGTGTGTGCGTGTATATATGTATATAAATAAATTTGGCGATTCGTACAAAGTCCTGGAAACGAGGTCAGACCCTCCATGAATTTGGGACAAAAATTCAGATCTTTTGGCTTAATTTTTGTCCCAAATTCATAGTACCACATTCACTCACACTCTTGCTCATTTTCTCACACTAGTATTCTCGTTCACTCTCAATTCACAACCCTCCCCCCCGATATTTGAAAAAAGAAAGAGAATTGATCAACTGGAGTAAGGAAGGACATTGAGACACAAGGCAGGCACTGGCAGACAGATACATCCAGCCATATGGCACAAGACTAAATGCCCCCAATATTAGAAAAACAATAATGATTGATTACCCCAGAGTAAGGAAGGAGATTAAAATGCAGAGATAGAGCACTGGGAAATCACCAGCATAGAGAAATAGAGTCATATAGTCCAAGACTTAATTTCCCCCAATAACAGAAAAAAACAACAAGAATTGACCACCTCGGGGGGGAGGAAAGAGATAGAAGGGCTGCAGCAGTAGTAGGGCATGTGGCCTGGGTAGGCACTGGCAGATAGATGCATGCAACCCCTTGGTGCAGGACTGAATTTCAAAATATTCAACATCACAATAACTATTCAACAAAAAAATTAAAGAACTGAAAACTTCAGATTAAGGAAGGAGAAGGAGGAGCAGCATCAACAGTAGTAAGGGCATGTGACCTGAGCTGGCACATGCAGCCCCTTGGTGCAGGACTACATTTCCCTAATATTCAATAAAAAAATTAAGAATTGATCACCTCAGAGTAACTGCTTATGGCAGTGGTAGCCCCGGTGATGGTTGTGATGGCACTGCTACAGTGGCGTGCTGGGCCGGGAGGCAGGGGGGCAATTGCCCCCCAGCCGCCCTGAATCCGGGCCGGTGGGCCAGCTGGGTGGCCGGCAGACGAACCTTAAAGGCAGCCGCTTAGCGGCTGCGAGCAGGACTGGCCGTCGTGCCAGTAGCGTACCTGGCGGGGGGGAGGTCCGCCCAGGGTGCCGACATGCCTCCAAAGACGATGCGCGCGGCAACTGTGGCTGTGCGCCGGGACTTGATGTCAAATCCCAGCGCACAGCACTGAAGCCACGCCCACCATCTTCCGCGCTCTATGCACCGGAAGCACAGGACCAAGAAGAAGAAGGACAGAGGAAAGGTAGGAAAATAGGGGATTTTTAAGTGTGAGAGTGATGGGTGTTATGCTGAATGTAAGTGTGTGAGAGTGATGGGTGTTATGCTGAATGTAAGTGTGTGAGAGTGATGGGTGTTATGTTGAATGTTTGTGAATGAGGGTTTCAGATAACATGGATGTGTAAGTGTAGCATAAGGAGGCTGTAATCACATTCTTATCATGCCCAGATTCCAGCATGTACTGGCTGCCTAGGCATGATAGGAGTGTGATTGCTGTTATCAGTTATTTTATTTTGTCCAACTTTGGTGTGTTAACAACACTTTTATTAAAAGTAAATTACACACCAAAATTGGACAGAAAAATCCAACAACACTATTTATATATATATATATTTACAGCAATCACACTCCTATCATGCTAAGTCAGCCAGCACATGCTAGAACCTGGGCATGATAGGATTGTGATATATAACAGCAATCACAATCCTATCATGCCCAGGGTCTAGAATGTGCTGGCTGACTTAGCATGATAGGAGTGTGATTGCTGTAAATATATATATATATTTACAGCAATCACACTCGTATCATGCCCAGGTTCTAGCATGTGCTGGCTGATTTAGCATGATAGGAGTGTGATTGCTGTTTGCAATTTTATATATATCCCTACTATATACTAAGCTAGTCACTGAAGTGTTAGGCCTACACCACATCAGCGTTTGGCTTAGTATATAGTGATAGGGGTTGTAGTGCAGTATTGTCAGTGTCTAGCTCAGTGTATAGGCACACATTGACAGCGGTACAGTGTAATCCCTAAGTATATAATGATAGCAGTTATGCTGTACCCCTGTCAATGTTTGCCTAACCATAGAAACTATGCAGTTTTAAAGTGTGTGTGTGGGGGGTGCCACATACAGGATCTGCCACAGGTACGCCCCTGCGTCGTGTGGCAGTCAGGCCCAATGGCCATGCCTCAGCTCTTCATCCCACCCCTTTTAAGACATGGGACGAAAAGCTGAGGCACAGCCATTGGCGACGCGGTGCGTGCAGGCCGGTCGCTTTAATTTCATTAGGCGCCGGTGGCCTGACTGCCGCACAACGGCCACTTTTAATGTCGCTCGCAGTTGCTTTGGTGGCGCAATGGGCCACTTGACTAGACTTGCCCCCCAGGCCTTAGGCTGCCAGCCCTCCCCTGCACTGCTAGTTGTTTTATTCAGTGCTTCACCACAGCTTATAAGAAATCTTTGACTTGGTGAGTCGTTGGTAGTGACTAAGATTGTGCTTCACGTTGGTAGGTGGGGTACAGAATATTTTACCGCTGATACTGCCAGGATGTTTGCTAGTACTGCTGGTGCTGCATGTGGCTGGTTGTATTTTGGCAAGAAGGCTCTCA
The DNA here is from genome assembly GCA_009364415.1 of Spea multiplicata. Lineage (NCBI taxonomy): Eukaryota > Metazoa > Chordata > Amphibia > Anura > Pelobatidae > Spea > Spea multiplicata. The sequence continues at coordinate 25,944 of VKOC01003578.1, forward strand.
CAAGCTGCTGTGTAGCCAATGGCTGGGGATAAAAGGCCATGTAGTGTGGAGGGAAACAAAAGGTAGGGCAGTGAAGTGAGGAAATAAAAAGGAGGCTGAACAGCCAATTAGAATGCACTCTGACTTAAAGCACTCTCGTGTTTAATCCAGCCATGCCCAATTACACTATGGCACAACCTCAATAAAATATCCGTGAGAGTCAGAGCCCAAGCCTATTACATCATATCCTGGCAGTCAGCAGAGAGGACAGTAGAATGAAGGCAAGTACTGCGGTGCTACCCTGGGTCTGACTATCTAGTCAGTATAGCAATTAATTGTTAACTTGCCATTTCTCTCTAATCAATAGTTCTTTTTATGATTTGACGATGAGTCTGACACCAGTTGTGATAAATATAAGCAATGATGGTAAAATTGTGTAGGTAATAGGTCTATTTCAGCATTTTAATATTTAGAATAACATCACACAAAACAAAATAGATAAATATTGATAAAATAGCACACATCAAGCATGAATAACGCATTTGTATAGTTTATGACAATTACGCATTTTATTTTTAAATATGCTGCATATATGTCTGTACTTGTATAGCCTTTTAACAAACTGTGTCAAAAATAGCATTCTATTTTATACATGGATGATCTGATCATACAAGTAATAAAGCAACAGTTCAGATATACACATGTAATATTATTTAATAAATTATAGAAGCTGATTTTGTATCTTTATTTCTGATTTAGTATTTTTAATTTATCAGTAGTATTCTGATAATGCCTAGAAAAATATATTTGCCCACAGCAACTCCAGAGATAATCTGTAAATTGTGCATGCCTAAAAACTATTCAAATCACTTGAATTCCCAGCCATTAACAAAGTAGGTCAGATTATATCTGCTCAGATGGATACAAATTCTCTCTTTTGTGTTCACGTTGAGAGTCCAGAGTAATCTCCACTAGTGCATTTTCTGTATATTATATTCTTTGCTGCAATATGTAACTTTCAGTAAAATGACCAGTTCTAGAGGTAAACTTATAGGTAAGAATTTCTGTGTTCCATTGATTCATTTACGATTCATTCTTTTGTACGACAGTACACATTTCAGGAGAACACAAAGCTAAGTAAGTGTTAGTGTGCGTTTCAGGATGGTGATCACAGTAAACATGGTGAACAAGTATTACATAAAAAGCTACTTGCAAACTTGGTTTCTTTATGTTATGTCATCTACAGAAGCAACATATAAACAATGAAGATCTGCAGTATAATTAACTTCATAGAAACTATGTATTACTTAGCAGAATAGGCCTCTTTGGCACCCTAATCCTGGAGCTATTTTATAGCAGACCCTAAAAGCTTCAGATGAAGAAAAACTAAGTTCTAAAGTGAACTCAGTAGCGTATGCCCATTATACAGATGCTATAATGTTTAGCATTGATATTGCTGCCAAATTCTACCCCATGGATAGCCAACCTAGTCACTGAAAAAGTCTGGTGCTGGAGTCTGGTAGACTAAAAATCATAAATAACCGTCGCTAATCAGTAATCATTTTTTTAAATCTATGTTTATTTTGTTGTTTTTTTCTTTCTAAATACAGTTCTATATTCTGTAACAGTGTAATCATTAATTAAGATATGAAACAGCCAGAAAGAAGATCTATATTCGGCAAACAGTACATGAGAAATTAGGTTAGAAATTAGAAGGAATAGTGCAATGTTTCATTGGTTCAATAGGCTTATGGCTTGGCAAAATAAGTCTCCAAATTACCATTATAAAATATATAACAATATAAAAAGCACCTAATAAATACCCAAACAGAAAAAAAATCTTGTTTTTATTGTATGTTTTTTCCACAATATGTAAAAAATAACCTTTACATTGTTTTTGCTTTTAGAAACAGTGCACTGTTCCAACATTATGTATGTAGTAATGTACGATATATAAGTAAATGTATGTATATTTATGAATATTTATATTATGGAAATGTATGAATATATATATATATATATATATATATATATTAAGAACAAGAGGAGCATTTAGTGAGAAATATATACCTATGCTTATGCAGTATATTAATAAAGATATATATGTGTATGTTCATTTATATACATATACACATATACCCAATAATATACTACCAGTATAGTGACATCACAAAAATAAATGTGCCGATTCAAGTATCAAGGTAGCATTGTTCAGCAGACCCTATCATCTCCATTTTTCTAGGCTACGTCACTAGTTTCATTTTTTTCTGCTTCACTGGGAGTTGATACTTTTTCCAAAAGTCTTGATGAAGTTGGCCTAGGAAGTGAATATTCTGCCTGTTAAAGGAAAACAAAATAACATTTTATTGATTTTATTTCATTTTTTGTACATCTGTTATGTTTTCTTGACCAAAATTCACCATTTAGGAAGAGACAATACTATAAAGAAGTTGGTATATAATTAGCGGTAACAAATGCATTAAATAAGTCACCATGGTTTGAATGTTGCATTTTTAAGCATATAAGCGTAATTTCTGTTTAAAAAGTTTCAAAAATGTGATATCAGCTATAATATTTTGAAATCTATAATGGATACTCCCGGGACTAAAAATAATAGCGGTGATTTTTGGATGAGGTTTGGATGAATTTTGCTTTAGAGCTTATGACAATAATCACACTATTTTGCATTATTGATGTGACAATCTGCATCATTTTCTTCTGCAAGAAGGGGTGAGCTGGCTTCACTCATTTACTAATGCATTATCCAGGGCTCAGCCTTCTTCAAGGATGGCACTTCATAATGCTTAGATAATTAGGTTTTACTTGCAATGCATAAAAATTACATACTGCTGGGCTCCATTGCCAAAGGCTCCCATGCAACATGTAAAATTCTGGTTGTTATATGGCAACTCCAACTACTTGGGTAGTGTATATAAAGATAAATGTTATTATGATACTGGATCATTTTAACCTCAGTTGCATAAGAAATTAGGTTCTCTGGTAGATGAATGTCCACTTACATAAAAGTACCACAGCAGTAACTGCACCACAATCACAAACCATATAACAAAAACATATAAGAAGTTTGTAGGAAATTGGGCACTGTCTCCATGTTCCCCATATCCTTCAACAGTATGCTTAAATGTTATGGTTGAAATTTCATTAAATTGTGAAATGAGTAAAAACAAGCCTTACGTCACATCATGTAATGTCATAAACTAAATAACGAATGCATAATTAGTATACTAACATACTTTAAAACTATCAGTCTCTCTGATAATTGTGTAAGCATTCACACCAAAATGATTATATGTTAATTTTATGGTTACTCTCCAAGGCCACATCAGAGAGCGATTAAGACGGTACTAACGGATTCTGAGTAATGCAAAGGCAAATTAAATTTTGGCCTTATTACTGCTGAATGTTATTTTTTTTATTTATATGTTATCATGCAATGTACACTGTACTTCAGTAAGATATTACGCAAGTCATGGATAATGAAATTAGCAATAAGTGCATTATAGATTTATTAGTAAAAATAGGAAATGGAGTCCTGCTGGAGTTCATTTTCGAACCAGGAATAAGAAAGAATAGTGGCTAGTATTTGTTATATTGTTCAGCACAGGCTGAGGAGCTTGTCCCTAAAATGGCATTCAGTAATAGTGCAAGGATATATGTCTATGAAAAGCAACTTCATTTTGTCCCTTATATACATACCAAAAGTTTGTGGCACAAAAATATTTACATTAAAGCTTAGTGAATGAGAAATTGTTCGCTTGCCAAGCACCACTTGAAGAATATGTGGACGTTAATGCAGTTTCATGCACTACAAGTATGGCGACTGAGCTGGCCTTAGGCAAGCGCAAAAGGTTCACTGCATTTAGTCATAGAAATTTACCAGGTATGGTAACATTCTGCTCACAATTCAATTATTATGTATGTTAGTCTTTGAGCTATGCATGGTATAGTATAGTAAACAGCGTGTAATCCATGTCCCTGGCGCTCAAACAGAGAAACGCAATACATGAAGTATAAGTGGGAGTTAAGCCATCTGTCAGTTCAGTTGCTAACATGATCAGTCAATGTATCTGACAAGATGTCTTTCTCAGATCTAGCTCAGGCTCCCCTGCTTCCTGACATGGTAAAACTATTGTCTCAGCCCTGTGACTTGTCAGGTATTAACAGATCTGTCAGTGGAAAAAGAGAAGGTTCTTATAGCTGAGACTTTACTGGACTCCATTCACTGGCATACATGGTACCTGAATACTCCTCTTCAATGTCACTCAGAACTCTAGGTTCAACTTAGATGTTTTTTTCTTTACAACCACAACCACAGTATATTGCTGACAGACTTATCCAATTGAACAGCCACATTCCCTGCCAAAATGCCTTCTTACATCAATTGAACAAGGATGAGCAAAAAGGGGCACCCAAGCCAGCTCAGAAGGCAAATTAGCCACCAATTACAGCCACATTTGCTACTGCTAATTGTCAGATCTGTGTGGTAGTACGGAATTCAGCGGTATTTGGTTGTTAGTAAATCTGCTAGTTTTAACATATTGTTGGGAATCCAACTGCAAATGTCATCACCTATCAAACTGTGTGCTGACAACCAATATGGGTGATGAATAAGAGGGTTGATTTTAAAGAACTGAATAAATATACCCATCTGTGTCAAAAATGCTAACTATGTTGTTTGTTTTCAAGAAGCTATCACTATTCATCTGACCAACTCTATCACTGCTGTGTGCAGTTATTGGAAGTAAGAGATGAGTTATTGCTGAGTGTCTTCATCAAGACTACCATCTATTAAACCACTGTTTATCTTCAAGATCTTTGGACTTACCATGCTATGGCCCTCTGGGTCTTCTGTTTCTTCTGCTACTTCAGCGTCATCTTCATTGGCATCCTCATGAATGATGTTGTTTTCTGTGTCTTCCTCTTCTGCTTCTGCCACTGCTTCTTCTTCATCAGCATCTTCATCAGCATTGTCTATATTGGCCTTCTCTTCTTCCTCCACAGTCTCTGCCACTCTCTGTGGAAACCAGTAACAGGTATTCAATAACAAAAGCCATGGTATTAGACAGGTATTTTATTTTGAGATTGATGATTTGAAGGAAGAAAAGATAGACAACTAATAAAAATAGATTTGTTTATATGTCAAGGTTTAAACACAAAAATCAGTTCCTGGTATGGCAACAATATAAAGAAGTACACTATAGCCAATCTACAAAACAGCATCTACAACACCATTTCTGAAGGACATCCTGAACTGTAGTTATAAAATTACAATTGTTTTAGGCATGTAAGGCCTACAAAATGGGAGATCTGATGTAGAAATCGGTAGATGAATAATCCATAGTAGATGAATAATCCATAGCAAGAAAGACAGCAGGGTGCAGAATGCTCCACACGTCTCCAGTCTCATTCCATTGTTAATGAAAACTGTCACCTGCACATACACCAGGTGATACGTAATTCCCTTCTCTTTTAGAATTGTCACTTTCTGAGATGACAATTTCTTCTCTTTCATATGTATAAGTGAGACATTGGATTTCTCTACAACAGTAGATTACCATAATAATCCCTGTTATGGTGACTATATGTTTTCCAAACTTTTACCTACACTAATTATGTTTCTAGTTTCTACCAGTATTCTGCAATATTCACATTTACAAACTAACCTTTACATACTTGGCCATGTTGTATCTATTTAATTATGTATTATATATTTTCATCACAATGTTATTTTGTAATTAAGGTTTTAGCGAACGCAAGCTTTCAAGAGGTAACTTAAATTGTGCCTTTAAAAATGTGTATTTGGCATCAATTTAACTTGCGGTGTTTGTAGGAGGAGGAATGCTGCCTATGGCCCCAAGAACACCACCCCCACCATCAACCATGGAGGTGGAAACATTATGCTTTGTGGGTGTTTTTCTGTGAAGGGGACAGGACAACTTCACCGCCTCAAAGGGATGATGGATGGGGCCATGTACAGTCAAATCTTGGGCATTGGAAATGGGTCGTGGATGGGTATTCCAGCATGACAATGACCCAAAACACACGGCCAAGGCAACAATGGAGTGGCTCAAGGAGAAGCACATTAAGGTCCTGGAGTGGTCTAGCCAGTCTCCAGACCTTAATCCCATAGAAAATCTGTGGAGGGAGCTGAAGGTCGAGTTGCCTTACATCAGCATCAAAACCTTAATGACTTGGAGAGGATCTGCAAAGAGGAGTGGGACAAAACATCCTGAGATGTGTGCAAACCTGGTTGCCAACTACAAAAAACATCTGACCTCTATGATTGCCAACAAGGGGTTTGCCACCAAGTACTTAGTCATGTTTTGCAATGTAAAATGCAAATCAATTTATAAATTATTTGAAATGCGTTATTCTGGATTTTTGTGTTATTATTCTGTCCCTCACTGTTCAAATAAACCTACCACTACATATAAAATTATAGACTGATCATGTCAGTGGGCAAACGTACAAAATCAGCAGGGGATCAAATAATTTTGTTAAGCAGGGAGAAAAAAATCTCACTGCAAATGCACAACACTAATCAATATAAGACTTAAGATCAAAGTTTACAGGCTTGTGGATAGTAGACACTAAGTTTTTTCTGCGAAATGGCGTTTGAGTTGCTTTATGAATAACGCATCTGGCTGGACTTGCCTACTTGACTGGATGCGGCATGCCCTCTCATACACGTAGGCCTATGTACTTTGCGTACTGCAGCACAGTAAACAGTTAGATACATACCCCCAACGTTTTAGGAGTCCAAAGCAGGACGCCTGTGTTGGGAGTATGGTTATAGGTGCGGCAGGACCATCCACCTACAGAACCATCTTGTGTGTTTAAAGAATAATGATATGACATCTTAGTGGGCATATGGGAGCTGAGATTACGATCTCTACTGCAAAAGCACAGACATCGATCAATTTTGGAGCTCAGTGAGTCGTCCAGGGAGACCCACTGATTGTGGACTCTAACTTGTCCGTGAGCCCCACTGACCACAAAAGTGGAACAGCTCCGTGTGCCACAAAATCATGACTTGCACAAACCAGGGCACCTGGGGGGTAGATAGATGATACATAGTCAGACATAGATATAAAGATAGAAAATGCAAATATTCCTTCATTTTTCTTCTAATTTATTGCACTCTAAAAAACAACCTAAAAGGCTCTAAATGCTTCAAATTAAAAGCAGTTATCTCCATTGCAACTTTAATTAGCTGCTGGAATATGAGGTTGAAAATGAGTCCTTTATAGCTTCCCAGTCTCAGCTGCTAGTGTTATGCAGCCTAACAATTTGTATTATTTTGCTTTTTCTCATTACCATTTGATGGCTTAAAAGCTGTAAGGCAAATTACCTGATCAACCGGAACCTCCACTTTAGTGTTTTCATCTTCCTGAACTTCTGATGCCCCCCACATTTCTGATCTGTCTTCAGAAGCTTTAAAAATGCCATCATCTGCAAAAGAATTATAACGGAATAAACCATTTCATTGAAATACAGCTCAATTCTGTCCCTTTGTGGTAGAACAAAATAACTACACAACTACTATCTTTTAAACTAGCAATTTAGCAAAAAAACAAAGTACTACTTTGTAAATCTGGGGTATGATCTGGTGTTTAATAAAAAGAAGCAATGAAAAATTCATGTTATATCATGGGCTTATAATGCATTGTACTAAATCACTAAATCTACTAAATACCCCCCAATTATCTATGCAATGGACAAAAAATCCCTTATATAATGTAAAAATGAAGATACATTTTATGAATTTAAGGTTAAAGTGACACAACTGTCAAAAAATCAAATCAACTGTCTATATGCTGTTTAATTACCCCGTTAAGGACCAAGGGCGGTCCCTAAACCCATTGAAAACAATGCATTTTGAGCCCGCACATGTACGGGCTTTGTCATTAAGGGGATACTATTTAATATTTTACATAAGTTTCTAAAAATATTTTGGTTTTTTTGTAAGGTGGTAGACGCTTGTTTAAAGCTCTCTTTTATGCACAGTTTAGGAAACATTAGAATTATAATAACAAATTAACAGCCAATCACAAAAACAGGAGGTCACCAAAAGAAAAGCTAAAATGTAGATATCTAAAGTTGGTTGACAGATGTTTAATATTCTAAGTACGATTTAGAGTTGAACTGTCATCTACAAATTTGTGGATGACAGGTCAACATCAAGGAAGGAAATACACTATAAAAGTAGTACTAGTCAGACACTCCAAATGTAAGTGGCCCTGGCCAGGAGACAATAAATTACAGGAGTACAGCCGCCGTCAGCGGATGTTGTATTCGTCTTGTATACCCGACAACCAGCTTGGGCTTGGTGGCCACCTAAAATGCACTCATTATGTCTATCACTGTATCAATGGAAATGTAACTTTGAGATTAAGTTATTTCATTTGTCCAATGAATAAAAATACATTTTCACATCTTCTACGTTCTTCCTTCTTGCCTTTTCAGTTTATTACCAAGATGACCAATGGTTAATTATGTATGTACCATAAATCCAAAACCATAAAGGTAAGCAATGGGTGTCTCAGTAGGAAGCCCAGATTCAGAAGTGTTATTAACTGCAACAGATGGATGGGGCTGGAGAGACTGGGATTGCTGAACTGAAGGAGAATCCAACGTCTGACAAGACACAAGCCATTTGTGAATAAAAAATTAATATACGCGCTTTGACTAGACTACTTTAATTATTTCCCTGTTTTCAACACATATGTATGCAAATATGGTTCACACCCAATGACAGGACAATTTATCACTAACAACTATACAACATATGGTGGAAGTAGTGGGTACTTCAACTCTATTAATCACACTTCTTGCAGATTTCGATCAAAAACATCAGTAACAATTACTTCAAATGCCATTCAAATATAGTTTATTTCAAACATATATATATTCAAAAAATCAAATATATATAACAGTGGAACTCAATGTGAAACTCAATAAATCATCTGCTAAACTAATGATTTTGTCATTCATTTGTTACATAGGGTATGTGAATTTCTATTAACAAACTAGATTCTCTAAAAAAAATTCTGTATTTTGGTAATTCAGTATATTAAGATTTTTCAGACTTAAAAGGGTACTATGTAATTAGAATTTAGTATGACAAGCAAGAGTTGTCTTGGTCTTAGTTAGAAATAACTTAAATACTTGTCCAGTAGTTGGGAAGGAAATATCCTATTATATTTTGCTGCAATTTTCATTTTAAATGGGGGAAAAAATCCTTTTTAGACTAAACATACTACGGTATTTGTTGGACTCGGAGACATGTTCATCTATACATTTACAATACAATTGTACCTGGAAGCTCCTCAGTGGGTGGATCCAGGCCAATAGGAAAAGGCTAGATATGAGTGTGTGGGTGGAGCTAAAGAATGGGCAGACCTTAATACCACGCCCCTACACATACATCAATGCCCCGGCAATCAGTTATGATATGGGAAATGCCCTTATAGGTAAGCTGAAGGGCTACCTAAAGCTTGTATAAGTACTGCCCTTATTATGTATGTCTAATATAATATTTCTCTAACTAACTCATTATTGCACAGTATAAGCACAAATTCACCTATCAAACTGGCTCATAGCAATTCAACAATGGATTCCAGTCCACGTCAATAAAAGAAGCAAAGCTGTGTGCCAATTCACGGACCTTTCACTAATGTTAGATTAGAAAAATAGATATAAACAGAAAACCACTCAAGATCACATTTTTTTAGTGCAGTGCCATAGAAATCTGTAAACACTGCTAAATAAGTTAAGTACATATGTCAATATGTACATATTGATATACAAATTTAAATAACTAATTCAAAATCAATATATTTTAAATAATTAAGCACCTCAATTAATACCTTCTCTGCTGAAAAATAATATTGCAGTACAAATTATGACATTAAATGCACTGCAAATCCAAAACTGATTGAAGTTTAGCAGTACGGATAAAAGGGGAAAAAAATCATTGTAATAATGGTCTGCTCTGAATATTTTATGGAAATCAGAGTCATTTATTAACTGTAAGCTCTGTATGTAAGCAAGAAAGTTAATGCAACCATAAACATTTTTAATGTGATTTACCACGGAGTCTGCCTCATAAAAATGCAAAATCAAATTAAAAACAAAATGTAAAAATCTTTGCCTCATTAAATCCCATGGATTGCTTGTGAGGGATGAAGAAGGACACATGCGTTTATGATTTGCTGTCGATAATATAATTTGCCAGGGGGGAAAAAAACAGTACATTGAAATGTTGATAATATTAGTGAAGGTATATTCCAATTAAAAAAATTAAGAAGACAAATAACAATGGCTTTTTAATAAAAGTCTGCAACATCTGTCATCAACAATGAAGTGAAATAATAAGAAAAAATAAATGAAAAAAATATATATTTTATAGAAATGAGAACAGGACCGTAGCCTTTTTTCATTTACCGTTTTACACTACCCAGAATCCAAAGCAGCCGTAGTATTTAATTTGTACATTTTGACTGCCATAATCTAAATATGTAGTACATATATACAACCAAGTTTAGTTTATGTCCTTAGAAGAAGGTTTTTCTATTAGTGAAACACATTAACAACTTGTAACGACCAATTCAATTAGCTCCATCAGGATACTAATGTTGTAGATTATTTCAGATATTGTCTTTAAAAATACAACTTTGAAACTAAAGCAGGAGTTGACAGGGGTGTTTTTAGGATGGTTATGGCTTTGCTCAATTCACTAGGGGATATCCCTTGCACATTTTCTCCTGCAGCTCTCTCTGTGTCATCAGTAAGGTGGCTTTCACGAATCTCTGTGATTTAACTATGAATTAAGCAGGCCTTGCTTAGCCCTTGCTGCAGGAAAATGCCCTTCATCATGTATAGTGATATACTTTATGAAGCAAAAAATACCATAAATCCCAACATGCATCCCTAGTTTCCACATCCCTAGTTTCATAGACAGGCGTTAAGGAGTACAGCTTTGTGAACTTTGTTTTTTGTATGTTGTCTTGTATGTTGGTCCACTAAAGAATATCTTCTTTGCTCGATACATTTTTTTGTTCAGGGCTAGAAAAAATGCCTAAAATCTTATCCTATGAGGTTTCTTAATGGCTTTAGACTGTTCCAAATAAAAAATGTTAACATTTCTTTTAATGTTGACGAGATGGTAACATTGTGGGGCGCATGTTTTAAGAAGGTTCTTATTCTTTTAAAACCAGTAACAACAAATTTATGTCAAGTACAGACTGTTCTCCGGCACTTTGGTTTCTGCCTTTCTACTGGATATAATTATTACATGATGGACAGGCATATGGACAAAAATTTTAATGTGGGTGAGAAATGTATCTTGTAACAACATTACACAATATCATTTAGTTATTGCCATGTCCGCAGCATCCAACACCCAGTTAAGGTTGGCTTTTCACCTGGAAAATAATGGGCATACTATTTTATTTTTTTATTATGGTTATTATATTAAAGTAATTTGTTTGCCTTGTGGGTAAAATAGCTAGATGACGTCAATGAGCAAGAAGTACTAATTTATTATGCTCTTTAACAAAACACAATCCATTGCTAGTATAGGCTTTACCACCGCAACTGCAATAGAAACCACCTCAAGGGTAAATATGCCTGTCTAATAACACAATAACACATGCACATTCTTACGAAAGCAAAAGGAGCTTAAATATCCCAAATAATGTAGCGCAAAATTAGCATGTACAGACACGACTTAGTGTTTTGGATGAAATAAAGAAATTGCTATATCTGGTACAATCATACAGAAAACGTTTAGGCGGAGGTAACAGTTTTCACTGTACATACTCCTTTCCCATGTAGGTTAACAGAGCTATAATAAGACACAGCGGGGAGTAAAAAAGAGCTGAGAAAAATTGTTTCTTTAAGCAAGAAGAAAAAATAGCAACACAATTTCAAATAAATTAAGTTCTGCAAAGTTACTGTACTTGGTAGTAAAGTATTTTATTCTGTTCCAAGAAATGTATTTGTCCTGCAGGTAGGACGATTACCTCCTTTCCAATTCTGCTAAAGAATTAATAAGATTATACTGGGGTTTTAGTAGAATGAGAAATGCCATCTCACTGTCTTGCCTATGCATTATGCAGAGCTCTTGTTCAAGAGAACATTTCATGGGTTAGTCCTTCCTAGTGCATAGTCAAAGACAAAAACACACGCATCTAGCCATGCCCCCAGCCCCAGCTCCGATTTCGTACTCAACAAGGATGTCCCACATTGGGCACCTCAAATGTTGAGGGGAGATCTGAAATGTACTACATATTTGTTCAAATGTTCCTTAGATTACAGTTCCGGAGCATAAGATGTTCTCACAACTACAAAAATTACCAGCATAAACATTAAAAAAAACAATAATAATACAGATGTTGAACTGTGTAAAAGTCTGTGGTGACCCTAGGGTCTGTTTTAGGCAGGAGGAATGATGTTCCAAGTGGCAGTTTAGAACTAATTGGGGCTCTGATGTCACTGATCTGGAGTCTAAGGGTGAAGACATGCTTCCCCGGTACTCCAGTTCACCTTCGGCTTTCTCTGGGCAAAAGAGAAGCTTTTGGCCATGTCCACTCTCTGTCCACTTCCATCTCCTACACTTACAGTTAAGAAGCCAAGTCCTGCTTCCACATGATGTGGCTAGCCCTACCCCTCACAGACCTAGCTCTTCCCCATGTAAAGCCCAAACAAAAGCCACCGGTTTTCGACATGATTGACTCACCGTATCAGTTAGTTTATCTTTCTTTATGAAAGCAGATGGTATATTTTAAGTTGGTCTGCAATATAAACATTTTCATGTTTTGCATAAGTTCTCTATGCATACGTTCTGTATATGAATCAGTTTAACATTGTAACATAAATAGCTATTAAGACTTCATTAGGTAAAATGACCACATCAAGCCATGTCCCCTAAAACCACATCCATTATTTGATCATTAACCCTAATAGTTATAATTCTAATTGATTCATTATAACTATGCTTTTATACAAATAAAAGTATATATTCACTCCAAAAATATATATAGTACTTATTTTACCACCTAAAAACACCTATATGTTACATGGATAAGATTTTTGAAGCACACAAAACATTTATTAATGTCCAGTTTTGCTTGTCCTTTAAAACCATTTCAGTACTTTGATCTCTACTGAAAGCCTTAGATCTGTGGTCACTCGCTGATTCATATACTTAATTAATTGTGACTGCAAGAAAAATACACATGATAAAATGTGAACATGCTGGCATCTACATGCACAATTCCCCCCAAGCAACTTATAACCTTTCTCTCTCTCCTGCATCAAATATAGATGATAAGGCTCTGCATCGAAATGGCCACAGCAGATTTTAATTTAGGTATCTGCAGGAAATCAAAAAGAACAATGTTTTTTTAAAAAACAGCTTTAGTCATAGAGGAACGAGATGCCTTGAATCAAAATCGGGACACGATATTGTGTTAACATGTTAGGGGATATTTTCAGATATGCTATTAATCATCATACAATTCAGTTATAGTGTCTGGTGCCAAGAGATATTTAATTATACAAACAAATAACTTTTAAAAACTAGAAAAGTTTTCTGAGACTCTGGATAATTGCCATTTTTCCATCAAATAAATCAGAACATTACAGGGTAAACATTTCAAATAGTCTGTATACCCAGTATGAACTGGTTACAGAAAACCTTTTCTCTATTTATTATTTATTTATTGCTTTTTTAATTTTTTTACCTTTTTTTTAACAAGCTCAGACAAGTCCTTTGGAGTACATCCAGCCACAGATATGTATTTTGCTTAACAAAGTCATTTTAATTTCACTACCAATATGGATTCAAATTATCAAGGTGGTTTATTTCAATTTAGTCGGACACAGATTACTTGAATAAACCCATTTTGAAGACTTGGCAATTAGTGAAGTGAAGCAAGTTAATAGGAAACATTTTGCTCATATAGTTTGCAATACAATTAAATTAACTGCTCATTATCACCTTTATTTCTCTACCTATTGTGTGTATATGTGAAACTCTCTCTTTTGCACACAAAGTCACCAGAAATATATCATTTTTTTTATTCCTTATCAATGGTTATATGTGTGCCCTTTTGGACACAGGATTGGATAACACTACAGGGTTGGTATGGCATATAAATTGTTATATAGACCCATACATGTATATTTACTAAAGTATTACTAAAATACCCTGTATTGTATGATCTTGTGCTGCCGGTTTTCTAAGTTTGAATTTCATTTCTTACTGAAACTGAGAAAATGAGAAAACAATTCCCCAATTCCTAAAAGTAAATGTATTTTGGTTTCAGCTTTATATTGAAGCAGCAGCTATAACGGGATTTACAAGCTTTCTGAAAAGAAGGAATATATAAAACACAATTCAGTGCTGGGTACTGTCCAGTGAGAATGGGGTAATTACTTGCTACAATTGAGAAGGAGGTAGAAATATATATATTTTTTTTAAAGAATACCAATTTTAGCATCCTCCTACAGGTGTTCTTAGATGCTTGTGACGCCATATAGATGAACCACTATATCCACAGACAGAAGGTGAGTCACATTGGGGCCTCTGAGGTCTCTGAATACGTATGTGACTATATATCTTATTCTATGAGTATGATGGCCCACTAAAAGCGTCACAGACTTGTAAACATGCTATTTCCTCAGGATCATTACAGCCGCCAATTTACCTATCCAAAAAATCTTTTGGAAAACTGTTGTCATTCATCCATGAGTCTTATATATATATATATATATATATATTTTATATATATATATGTCCAAAGAATATCTTCATTTGCCAAACAATTACATGGTATTGATAATTTAGAACGTGTCTTGTAAGACATGTTCCAGTCCATAAAGCCAAGAAATAATTTTTTCGAAAAGTATTTTTCTGTGAATAAAAGGCAATAAGGCACTATGTTACCTCCAAATAAGTCAAAATGTAATTCTGCAATCTCCTGCAAAAGCACAGCAACATTTATGTGATAACAATTTGCTAAAGTATATCAAATGGATCCAACTGTTGCCATGTCGAAATATTATGTCTACGTTAAAAATCTTTTATATAGAATATGTATTTAATCTTTTCTTTACAAAACAGACCCCCTTTAAGAGCAAAGTACCTGTCTATTATTTCCAGCTGTCAAAGCATATACTCTAATTCTCGGGATGCTTTTGGCAAGGGAAAATAAAATCATTTTTTTGAGATGCAATTTATACAATATCTTTTTCTCATGATGCATTCTGCTAGGTCGGTGGAGAGGTAACAGAGATCCCCACAATAACCCACAGTGTAGGGGTAATGTCTAAACCTATTCGGATTAGCAGAATTACAAATAAATTGTGAAGAGAGTTAAATGAAAATATATGTTTAATATCTACTGACATATAAATTTGAATTAAACACATTTAATCTGGGAGAGGACATCATCATCTAGGCCACCATTTGTTGTGCCTCCAGGGCATTAGTCTGTTGGTGATTTAAAGAGCACACGTAATTTTCAGCTTTGACATGCTATAAAATAGCAGATAAGCAAGAAATGTGTTGCTACATAGAAAAGCATCAGACTTCACCTTCTGAGACTTCTAAGTCAGTTTAAAGCCTGAGGAGGTGCTGAGTCCTATGAATAGGAAAGGGTTCACTTCCAAAGTAGTTTGTCCTGCAAAGAAAGGCCATTTGTTCAAAGAGAGGATATTAGCTCTTTATCTAGGGCAACAGCTGTAAAATTTTTGGACACTGTTTTCTTTTTAGAGGCAGTGAAGCCTGGACTTTGCTGGAGGCCAGCAAGGAGTCTCACCCTTCGGGGAGAGACTCAAGATCCGACCCTCCCATGGGGAGTCTGGCTTCTGCTGCCTTTGGCACAGTTGCGGCACCCAGGAGCACGAACCTGGGGCTCCAAAAAAAAAAAAAAAACAGCTGTAAAATAAGAATAAAAATATAAAAAAATAGCCCAACAGAGAGTAAAATGTACTAATCAATGGAGCCATTCTAAACATTAAAACAGGTGGTACATATTAGAAAACTAAATATATAATACATTCTTAGTTCATTGAGTTTTTATATAGTTTCTAAAATGTTTTACTTTCATCAAAATGAAAGACAATGACCTTTATTAAGGAAAATTGTAACTCCCCTCCTCTTATACCCTCTAGCCAAGTGCTACTTTTTTTACCAGATATTTCTACCTATAAGATCAATAATACAGAAATATATACAGTATACCACTAATGAGATATTAAAATATAACCAGTAGTTTTTCTGATTGTTTAAAGTTAAGACAGTACTTCACAACGTGCGTAAGACAAGGACAAAGAAGGCAGTGTAAAAGGGAATTATAAAAATCTACTCAAAGTGACAAAACAATTAATATAGAGAATGTCAAGCCCTAATTTCAGAACATCTCATTAAACTACATATTCAAACTAGGTTTGCTCTATGTGATCTTTTTTCAAAGCTAAAATGCAAAAAAATACCAACCCAATTACTTTGTGTTTGAAACTACAAAACAAAAAAGTAAGGATAAAAAATAACAATGGCTTAAAGGGCTACCATCTATCGTATAATTAGAGACAGGTGAAGATTAGGCAATATATCGTGTAAGGAAATTTATGTGCAATATCTTTTTTTTTTTTTAAAAAGGACTTACTGCTTTAGTCAAAAGTATTTCACATATTCTTACAAGATGATGGCATTCATGGAACTTTAGAATTATCCATGCCATGGCAAACATCAGAGGAGGGCTGGCAACATTCACACTGGGGAGCAAATGCAACCAAGTGGCCCAATAATAGAGTAACCCAAAAGCCATCTGGCACAGAACACGCGCCATGTAAGTATCTATTTCTGACCACAACACAGCTGCAGAAAGATAATGTATGCAAAACTTAAAAAGGTACATAGCAGGATCCAGTCATCATGGAAATGATAAAGTTCTTCTTACTCTAGATATCCTTGTAGCTACCGTAGAAGTTTTATACAATACTGAAAGAAAGCTTTGGGTAGGTGCCCAAAATCTTTAGGCTAGCCAAGCCCTTCACGGATATACAAAGCCGTCCTGAACATGAACAAACTAAGAATGCAGTCATGGCAAATAATATCAAGAAATTCGTTTTTAACATCTCCTGTCATGGAATTTTAATTTCACATATTTGGTAAGCTATATTACTGCATCTAATGTACAAGAACAAATTGTGGAAACGGAGCTTCTACAGAGGATTCTATATTTTGTTTCTAAAACATTAAATTAAAACATAATAAGTAACACTACTGTATTTTGGTAATATTACCATTAAGGACTGTTAACTAAAGTTAAATAGGTGATAGGTATTATTTTTGTTCAAAATTAAATGTCCTATCCATTTTACACAGATACAGTATATGTGAGAATTGATATATTTTATTCCTTTAAAGATCTAATATATGGAGCGCAAAATATAGATATAGATCAAGGCAAATCATTTATAATGTGTAATCGATAATTCTGGCATGTCTGCTGCTATTATATATATATATATATATATATTATATATATATATAATAAAAGTTATTAATTAATTCTAACATAGGAGGGATACATTGTATATATTCTTAACACATGAAAAATGAAGTTGGCATTACAAAGTTGAGAGGAAGATAATAATTCACTGAGGACCTTTATTATTACTTTTTCAGATTGAAGTCATGCCACTGCTGGGAAGCAAATGGGAAGATGCCTCCAGGAACTGTGGAACGTGATTAGTCTCTGCCACAATTGGCTAACTGGAGTTC
Organism: Spea multiplicata; assembly: GCA_009364415.1. NCBI lineage: Eukaryota > Metazoa > Chordata > Amphibia > Anura > Pelobatidae > Spea > Spea multiplicata. The sequence goes on from VKOC01003578.1 coordinate 43,741, forward strand.
TCACTATTTCGATTCACCAAGGATGAAATTTCTTGTTGAAGAGGAATCATGCAAGAGCTATGTGTCTTCGGGGAGTGCTTGGCACATATTGAATAGACCAAGCTGATTTTTCAAGGCAGATCCAAACGGTGACAAATTGATTCAGTCAAAGTGTTTTCTAAGGTTTGTGCGTAAGCCAAACACACCAACGTGAGACAAATATACAACCAGAGACCTATGTAATTACAGACACTTTTCTTTCTATAAAAATATTACTTGCAAAAGAGTGGTTATTAAAAATCCTCCTTGTGCAAAATGTACCAGTGAAATTAACACTTTCCTGTACTACATATTGTACACACAATAACTTGAAACTACTGTAAAAAACAATGTATAAAACAAGTTTCGTTTATTACTATTATTATTATTTAGAGGATTTTTTTTAATTTAGAGGTAATGTCTTAAATAAATAAGACATATTAAGTTAAATGTCATGGCTGGACCATCACACCCTTATTGCCATACTGGAGAACTGTGCAAGTTATGCACCTTCATTTTTACTTCTTTAAAGGAGGAAGGGTACAGCCTGGGATCTACAGACGCAAAGTTAGGCTTTGAGTAGCCATGAGATCGATTGTGGGTGGTGGTGGTTTAGGACAAGAAGATCTGGAGATAAGCAGGAGAGGGTGAAACCAGATGTAGAATGAGCAGAATTTGGCTGTTACATGTTATGCTCAACTCCCCCTACCCAGAGACTGACACTTTCTTCAACAGGACTAGGAATGTTTAGGTCACAACACTGTTTGAGGATGTCACACTGTGACCATACAGGCAATTCACTAGTCATCATACTGAAACCCTATTGCTTACTTATAGGGCCTGATGCTTGCCCTAGGCCTGATGTGGGGTGTCCTCCAGTTGCTCCTTGGAAAATACCTCAATAAGGCTATCTTCTTTCATTAGACTCATTAAAAATCATTTATTCAAGAATGTTGGCTTTTAAAAACATGTATATACATATTCTTTTAGTGTTAGGGTATCAAGTACATCATTGGATAATGACATTATCCAAAATATATAGCTAGTAGAAAAACAATGCAACTAATAAAGTCAAGAGTGGCTTAGTCTAAAGTATTTTATCTGAAATGGTGGTATCTGAAATGTTATCTTCTATTACTGGGATAATAAAGAAAGATATAGAATGCTATACTTGATATATATCGATTTGGAAATGGTATTTTGATTATTTTAATATTCAAATTATGTTATTCTTTGCTAGAACATTTTCATCACAATACTCGGCCCTACTGTACATTCATATCCAGATAATGAGTTCTTATTGTCAACGAGCCCAATTTCACTTAAAGCAGCCATCATTTTACTGATGTTTTTGTCGAACATCGCCATTTGGATTATACTGTGCAAATAAAGATACATGTATGCTATTATATTGATGAGGCAATACGTACTAATGCACAGAAGAGCCGTGTCAGAACTTATCTCATGCAGATATTGTAATCTTTTTTAATTAACTCCTTTCCAGAAAGTCTCTGCTGATTCTCACCATATGTTGCACAGCATAATCTCAGACTGCAGAAGAAAAATATAAATGTCTTATATTGAGCGCCTTTCTTTCTAGCACATAAATATTTTAGCTGAATGTGTCATTTTTTGTGGACACGGATCATGCTCCGAAGAAATCTGGGAAATAGATTCCTCAGACTTTGCTAAGAGACAGAACTGCATATTATGGGCTTTAGCACAATCATTTTTCTGCTTGTCCTCCTTTAGAAATAAAATATGCTGCAAAATATATGCATAATTAGCTTTTTAGTGTGTGCATTGCTGCCTGTCATCAGGATTTTCGACCCGAGCAGTTATAATAATCAGATCTTTATGAATACATCAGGAGACTAAAATTGCAGGAGACAACCATGCAACTCAGATTTTACTCAAGGCAATATATATATATATAGTATAATATCACTATATATATATATAAAGAGTCAACACGTATCAATTATTTCTCTATATGGGACTTGGTATTAAATTATTGCCACTGCAAATACAGTTGAGAAGGCTATATGTTGCTTTATGTTTTTAAGATGATTTGGTCATCCTCTTGATAACGGTTTTTATATGGACTAGTTTTAATGTGCCGCACATTTTGTGTAAACCATGACATGAGCAATTATACCCAGTCGCTAGCTAAAAATAAAACGGGACCGTTTCATATAAATAAAAACTTAATTTCACAATATTCTACAACAGAAGTGGGCTCAGTTTTGTCCCACTGGTACATATCCTCATAACAATGTTATTCACTAAAATGCGAGGAAAGTAATTCATAAACACCTGGAATTGTCAGTTGGGCAACCAATACGTCTAACATACTAGACTTCCCTCTTTAAACATGTCTTCCTGTCTAGTATCTAGATAATATTGGAAATGTGAGCTTTGCAATAAAGTACAACAAAAGTGCACGGAAAACAAAAAGGACAGCGCTAAATACCCAAAACTAACAGAGCACGCATTTGCCGCTCGTATGACATATGAAGGTGATAAGCAACAGTGATTAATTAGAGTAATTAGTGGAAAGGCTAAAAAAGTAGCTGATAGTTGCAGCATTATCATGATGTGGATCAGTGTTCACAGGCCCAAGGTTCACTAAACAGCATCAGCTATTTTAAAGGAATGCAGCAGAAATTGCTATTTTTTTATATATCCATGGATAATTTTAAAAACCTTTTCATATATTTACAGAACCGAGTACATCTGAAACTACATGCAAAAACGTTTAAGGTACACTGATTTCATGAGAAAGAGAGGAAGAGGCTAGTGTAGAATACAGCAGGAAGACAATTATCAACGAAAATTGTTTCCGAAGCCTAATTAATGATGCATTAAACTTTTTACTCATTAAGAAGGTAATAAAGTGTTAGCAAGCACCTAGTGTATGGTATTAGGTGTAGGATTTAAGAAAGATGTTCAAACTAATCAAACTGTAAAATATTTGGCTGTGTATGCCACTGGGCTCTGTGCCTAATTCATTGTAATTTAAATAAATCATTCAATCATAACCAAAAATGAAGACATGAAAGTAAAATAATGTACGCTTTCGATTTTTACAATGAAAAGTACATGTTGGTCACAATTAAGCAATTAATACATAGCATATTTTCATATGCATGATTTTTCCTTTTTTGTCATTTATGTACATAATTTCCTATACAGATCATCCTTCAACAACTCAACAAATTATTCATCAAATGCTGTCAATACATACTCTCCAGGTGAAGTCTGTTTGAGTATTGGGTGCTTCCTGCTCCAAATATCCAGGATCAATAACACAGCAGGCAAATCAGTGATCAACACTCTATTTTAAATGCACCGCTAAGACACTTGTACACTACAGATGTTCTTGGATTGGAGAAATATCTGGAGAGAGGAGTGACTAACATGCACCTTCTTTGTTACAACAAAGGTTACACGGTTCCTAGACTACCTTTACTCATGGTATACTCATGGTATGAATGCATGCTTTCCACAGGATTTTGTAGTCTATCTGTGGGAATTTGTGCACATTCAGCAAAAAGAGCATTTGTGAGGTTTAGCCGCTGATGTTGGGCGAAAAGTCCTGGCTTGCCATCAGCGTTTCTATTCATCCCAAAGGTTCTCATTGGGGTCAAGGTCGGAGCTCTGTGCAGGGCCATCACTTTTTGGCCATCACTTTGAGCATAGAGGCACAGTCATGCTGGAACAGGAAAAGCCATTCCCGAAACTGTTCACAAAGTTGGAAACATATGCTTGTGTAAAATGTCATTGTATGCTGTAGCATTAACACTGGGACTAAGAGACCCAAACTCTGAAAAAAAGCCCCAATTTTCCCTCCTTCACCAAACTTTACAGTAAGCACTATACATTATGGTAGGTAATGTTATCCTGGCGTTTGCCAAACACAGATTTACCCATAAGACAGATAGTTAAGTGTCATTTGTCGTTTCAGAGAACATGTTTCCGCTGCTCCTGAGTCCAGTGGTGAAATTTGAAGGATCTGGAGAGATTCTGTATTGAGGAATGGTCTCAGATCCCCTGCCATGTATTCTTCAACCTCATCATCAGGCATTATAGGAGAAGACTCAGAGCTGTCATCTTGGCAAAGGGAGGTAGCACAAAGTATTGACAAAAAGGGTGGCAATAATTGTGCCACACATATATTTAACAATTTAGATCTTGCCTAAACATGTGTTGTGTTTACAATTGTTTGATATCCATGAGAGCAGAGTATTTTTGTGTATTGTTTGAAGAATCAAAAGGTGTGATTGTCGAGCTCGAAAGTGGAAGAGCATCTCATAAGCAGCTTTCATGCAGAAGAATGCAAAATGTCTGTCGGTATCTATTGATAACATGCTGCATTCATCTTGCCATCAATTTTCACAAGATTTCATGTGCCTTTAGAGCTCTCACTCCCAAAACATCAGTGAACCACCATCATGCTTCACAGTGGGGATGTATTATTTTCACTATAGGCCTTGTTGACCTCTCTCCAAACATAGCGCTTATGGTTGTGACCATAAAGCTCTATTTTTGACTTGTCACTCCACATTACAGTGTGCCAGAAGCTGTGAGGCGGGCATATTGTTTTGTTTGTGGCATTGGTGCAGTAAAGGCTTCTTTCTAGCAACTTGACCATACAGCTCATTTTTGTTCAAGTATCAAGCCTGTATTTCTCCTGAGGATAACTGTGTGTGTGGGGAGGGGTTTTTTCCCCCGAACAATTCTTCTGGCAGTTGTGGCTGAAATCGTTCTTGGTCTACCTGACCTTGGCTTGACATCAAGCGATCCCCACATTTTCCACTTCTTAATAAGTGATTGAACAGTACTCACTGGCATTTTTAAGGCTTTTGATATCTTTTTATATCCTTTTCCATCTTTATAAAGTTCCATTAGCTTGTTACGCGGTTCCTTTCTGCTCCCCATGGCTCACTATCTAGCCTGCTCAGTGCATCCACGTGAGAGCTGACACTCATTGACTATTTATACACAGACACTAATTGCAGTTTCAAAGGCCACAGGTGTGGGAAATTAACCTTTAATTGCCAATTTAACCCATGTGTGTGACTTTGTGAATCTGTAACAAGACCAAATATTCAAGGGTATGTAGACTTTTGATCAGGGCAATTTGGGTGACATCTGTTATCATTATGATTTAAAAAGTAGCCAAACAACTATGTGATAATAAATGGCTTTATATGATCAGTAGCCTTAAATAAAAGAAAACAAAAAGTTTTGCATAATCAGTCATATTTTCAAAACCAATGGCAACATTTTATAATTTCTGCCAGGTTATGCAAACTTTTGAGCAAAACTGTATGCATATATGTGTTTGTATATTGACATGTGTTTGTGTATACGTACAGTAGCAAGAAAAAGTAAGTGAACCCTTTGAAATTGCCAGCATTTATGTATAAATTTGTCTTAATGATATGATCTTAATCTTAGTTACACTAATGAACAAACACAATCTGTTTTAACTAATAACACACAGATTATTGTACTGTTCTTGTCCATATTAAAAAAAATGTATACATGGTACAGAGAGTATGGCCAACTTAAAAGATGTGAAGTACTTGGTATTAAATGGCTAAATTGGTAGTATCTGACGCTTTCCGACTTGTTTCAGGCATATTATTAGGTGCCAATAATAAGCAAGTTATTTGCCTTTAAAAAAAACTCTATATTCAGGTCTACAACAAAAAGTCAAGGCATAAAAAAAGACAAATGGAAGAAATCAATGTAAGGAAATGTGTAGTAAAGAGAGGGAGATGATAAACTAAAGAGCGCTCCTCTCTTGGGAATATTGCATTTTACAAGGAAGTTAAATAGGTAAGGAAGTGAAGCTGAAGATAAGGACCAGTGGGAGCGCCTTCATCTTACATCATTCAGCCTCGCACATCCGCTGGCACGCAGACAAGGAGATGTTGGACATCTGACAGCTATATTGCACACTATATCCTCCTATTCTCATGACTCTGGAAGGTGCAGAGATCAGGATATTAAAACCAATAGCTGCAAGTTCTCTAAAATCTCCCTTGGGAGTTAAGAGACATAGCGCCAAAGCGGGCTAGGAAAGCCTGCAACACTTCAAACTTTCAATCAAAGCCAGTAACTTCAGGGACTTGAATGTTTGACAATACTATTCACTATATGACGCTTAGTTCATCATAGGAAAACTTGTGGTTATCAACGCTACTTCCTCTGCTATGTCATGATCTCTTTGCGCAGCTTAAACAGCTCAAATCACTGAATCTCATTAATGCTACCTATTTTTTTCTTCAAAAATGATCTCACTGCTTACAGTCATTTTCTTCTCTTTCCCATTTTAGTATCGTATCTCTAGAAACTGCACCAATGCACAAAAATCAGGCGTCAAGGCCGGCGCTCAAATAGATGTAAAAATTGTGATTCACATCCGACTTTATCAATCACCACCATATCACACGTTGCATCTTGGGTACCAAGTGAAAATAGGATGTTTTTCCCTGAATAACTGGCTGTTGCTTTCTTTGTTCATTAAGCCGTTCTCTGTTAAACAAACATTGGTGTTTTGCTGCCATCATCAGGTAGATGGTGATACTTTATAAAAGTCAACAAGGTTCATCCAGTCCTATCAACGTGAAACATTTCACATTAAATACAGTTTAATTGCAGGTTCTCTTTTCCCGTGCCTGACATTTATGTGTTTAAAAAAAAAAAATAATACATGCAATTATGATACTAAACTTTAATAGAACACACATAGCCTAAACAATATATAATGGGTGATAGAATTAACAATAAGCTGTTTGCATTGTGTAAAATATACCGCAATAATCGCTTGGCTAAGCATGAGAGAACAGTCCAATGAGCCAATATGTACAGTATATATATATTTCATACAAAATGTATCTAATCCAACCTTTTGTGAAGCAGGCAGGACACCAGTGGATGGAGGTTCAGCCATCAATATTATAAAGATGTAACCCACTTGCCATTCACATTGACAATGGCGTTGGTACGCTGAAACCAGATGGTTTTGGTGGTTATAACGCTTGAAACCATAAAGGCTGTTCCACTGCAAAGCTCTTGGGGGATGTTTTACATCCTTTGTGGTTATGGTGAGTTGGTTATATCTTTATATTATTGATGGTTCTGCCCAATTCACAAAAGGTTGGATTGGATACATTTGTATCAATCATATATACATAGTGGGTCCTGGGACTGTTAGTCAAGTCATTATTGTGGTATTTCATATTAGTTCCTCCACCCAAGTACAGCCATTTTTTTACATGCTACATTTTTGGGACTATACAGTACTTTATACTTTATATTATTTGCATTGTGTACAATGCCAGATTTTCAGGTAGACAACAAGGGTACATATTAGTATAGCCCTCACAACAAACTAAAATACTACTTAAAATATATACCTGGGTTTCCAATTCTGTGACAGGCTGACACCAAAAGTTGCGTGTCAGCCAAAACAAAGTCTCAAATGACGAATATTGACACCCCTTGAGTTCAGGGCCTCTGATCATTTCTACTGAACACAACTAAATAATTCTTTGGGACCCTTTATGCACATACAGCATGACTCACATGGTAACTATATTTCCCTTTTAACACATATAACACATTAGTTCAAACTTACCAATCATCTTGGAAAGGCAAAGTTTGGACAACCTATACTATTTGTCATAACACAGCTTGCTAGTATTACCACTGAAAGGTGTCTAACAAAAATCATAAGAACTTACTTTCTCATTATATTCAACATGCAATACAGGTGTAATATTGTGACGAGTTCTAAAACAAGAGTTCCAAATACTGTGCTGTGATTAGTATGACGCAGGATCCTGTTCTCCAACAAGATACGTGATTTGATACATGTCCTCCAGGGCCGGCCCTATAATGGAGCCGAGTGGGGCAATTACCCAGGCGGCACTTTTGAAGGGGCGCCCCAAGCACTTTTTTTTTTAAGCGGAGGAGAGAGAGGGGCGCCAAGTGGTTTCGCTAACCCGCTCGGTACCCCTCTCTCCTCTGCGGCGAGTCTCCCTGTTAAGTCTTGGTGCCGGCTTTTAATGCTAAGCGCCGGAAGTGACGTCAATTTCCGGCGCTCAGCATTACAAGCCGGCACCGAGACCGAACAGGGAGACTCGCCGCAGGACTGTTTAAAGGTAATTACAAAGGGGGGGTTAGGGTAGATAATGGCGTCGGTGGGGGGGGCATTGTAAACTTCGCCCCTGGCGGGATTAAGTCTTGGGCCGGCCCTGATGTCCTCTGCATTTTGATGTTGGGCACGGCAAAGGCTAAAACATCCTTCTACTCTTATTTTAGGTAAACAATGTGAGACTGCTGTGTGTTGTAGTTTGCTCTGAAAAGAATATGGCTATGTTTTATGCTAACAGTCAAGGAAAAGCTTTGGCAATTAGACAAATAGTCCTCTCGTGAGCACATGTGCTCCTTGAAATGTAATTTCTCATAACCACCCTATCTACCAGGTACCTATAAGGACAGTTAATTACTTCCTTAATTAAACAATTTATCATCTGGATATGCTTCATAAAAACAGATTCATTGCAACAGCATATGTGGAATTTAGTGAAGTTTAATTAAAAGCGTTAAATGGGGTCACTGATACTTTATATAATGAATGTATGACCTGCCAAAGAATGAAGGAGACAGTTGTCCAACACAGCAAGTTAAGCGAATGCCCAGTTATAGTGAGAACAAATGTAGAGTCTGTCCCAAGTGTTTTAAGAGCAAATATTCTCAAACATAATTTCACTTAGGCCAGTGGTCCTCAGGAACCCTCAGAAGTTTTGTTTATGAGTAGCCCTGATAGGCCTACTGTAGTATCTAATGGCCACATTGAGCATTTATTAATTATGATCACTCCTAGGTGGAATCTAAGAGTTGCTGCCCAACATTATTATCTATATCTAAGATTCATGGTCCTAGAATCTACAAATAATAAACAAATTTCCTCTGCATCCATGCATCACCCTGGTAATTTTTAAATTGTATGAATAAGATTAAAAAAAATAATGAAAGGATCTTTAGAGTTGTTCATCAAAGATCTGAAGGCTACTACACAATCCCTTTAATGAAAGTCTACAGCAGGAATATGTACGTTTCCAAGAAAATGATTCACTAAGATTAAATATAGTCAGAAATGTTTCTGATTTGTACAGGTATAAGCTATGAGGTATTACCATTAAACACGATCACCTAAATGTGTTATTCTATTTTACTTTTGCAGGGAGCACGACAAGTATTTTTACCTTTATTCGAGAAGCATGTTGGAATTATTTATGTATATGATATATGCAATTCATACGCCAGCATGAGGCAGTCTTATATAATAGAAATAGACAAGGTATACATGATAGAGACCAGACAAACAAAACAGATAGATAAGCAATTGTGCTAATTATCTCTGCTGTTCTCCTTTTTTCAGTAGCGCAATGTTTCCAGGGACCAGTAGGTGGTGGTATTACACAGAGCCAATTATTAAAGCACACAAAAATATTTAACATATAATATTGCTTATTGATTCAATATTGATTCAATTTCAGATTTAGTAAGGTGAGGTATAATTACCCTGACATTATTATATTATGTATTTTTTCTTAGCGTATTTAATTCAGGTCTGTCTCCCCCAATCTAAGTGGTGTCTGCCACTTTTGGGGCAGATCCATGAATCTTTTAACCGTAAGAAGCTTGTCCTCGACTGGCAAACCTATAGTTGGTGTCCATGCATTCTAAATTTGCTTTACAAATCTTTGCAAGTCTGGAATGCGACATTTATATCAAGGTGAGTAGCAGTGACAGATAGCAAGGTAGTACAACAATTAAGAGAATAGAAGGGACAGTAAGGCCAAGAGTCAGTTACTACTGATGTACCAGCTACAAGGCACCAAAAACTAAAGAACCTACTACATGAAACTGAAAACACAGAATATATATATGATTGTGGTCAAATTGAGGAATGGCTTCAAAGCAGTAATAATGCATAATATAATTAGGAATAGTGTGCTTACCTTACAAGCAGAATACAAGTATATATGCAGCCAAGTGAAGAAATATTTTGGGATGGTTGACATTGTTCCACTATATACTATATATAGCAGAAACTGTTCAATTTACTATTTTAATATAACAACTTTGATTTTGTACATTTTAAAGTATTTTTTAAACCTGCAAGTATTAACAATGTTAATTGTTAATTCTAATCATATAACAAATAATAGTCTGGATCTTTGGTGAGGAGAGAAGCCACTAAAATAGGGCTTACTCTTCACCTGCTTAATTAACTTTTCGCCACTGGTTGAGCCCGTGTGGACTTTGAAAAGACACTATACCCAAGAACAAAAACATATAACTAATGATGGGCCGGGGGGTGGAGAAGGAGGAGAACAATCAAACTTTAAGAGCAAAGCTGGATTCTGGTACATGGAGAATACTAATACGGAGCAAGAGAACTAAATACGCTGAGGGTAGTATCAGAATAGGTGCCCTTAGTGACAGGATGTTTAAATGTGTGTCAAACTTAACATATCAGCTGGTAACGGCTTAATAGTCAATAATCACAATAGACAGTGACCAATTTTATGTATAACAGAAAGACAACACACAAAGTAATAGAGGGAGTTTTCTGAGTTGGAGGTTTATTGCTTTAAGCAGAAAAGGTTGAATTTGGTGGTGAAATCCCCATCAAAAAGTTTTTATCAAAAACTTTTACTTTACACGTTTCTGCTGTAACAATATAGGATTTGTTTACCTCACCACTTCTGTTTTACCTTTTGACTTTCCAACAAAACAGAAGCCTATGAATTCAGACCTGTGCCTCTGCAGCTCTCTTTTGCCATGGTCCAATCTCGGTTAGTTTTTACGGCTAAAGTATGGCACAATCCTAATCATTATCTTCCATAAAGTCCACCCGAGATAAATTAATTTATGATAGACGTGCTGCATTGGGTTATAACTCCAAGAATGTTGGTCTGGGTCCAAGTGGTCTTTAGCTCTCACAACAGGTAAAGGAAATTGACAACGTTATCGTCTATATAGTCGACGTAGCTTTTCACTTACCATTATCTGGGTAATTTTCGTCAACGAGCTGTCCGTTATTCAGTCTCACTTGAACAGGTTTGGTCAGTATTTGTGGCTCATGTTTTTTCTTTTCTTTTGCTTTTGGGGGTTGGGGAGATATGATATTATCTACAGTGTCAGTGGAACCTCCAGTAGATTTGGTCTGACGCTCATGTCTCTGTAAAACAAACAAAATGCCAAAACTTTTCAACATGCTCATGTAAATATTTCGGCAAAATACATATCATGAATGACATGCTTGGCATAAGTATTTTAAATGAACAACCATGTCGATGTTTGATACCACTATAATAAATACCAAAATCAAGATAAATAGTAAGTAAGCTTAGTTTTCTTAGTTTCAGTGCCTCAGTCTTCGATCAATGGAAAAAATGGCATATGTACCTCTTTAAAGATATGATTAATAATCATAATTAATAGATTGCTGATGTAGTGAGAAATCAGATTGCCATTTCGAATGTTTAAAAACGATCTAAGATCGAAGGATCTTTAGTTGTGATGCCATTAATAGGCCAAAATAGAAAAACTTTCAGGATCTCAGAGGTCATATACAGTACAGCATGAAACACAAGACCATCCTCGGGTCACACAAGTCTTATTAGGCTAAAGGCGGTTTCTTACAGGCATCTATAGTGTTTGTACAACAAGCCTTGTTCCTGTAAAAGAATTAGATTTCACCAATCAAGAACATTGTTAAGAAAGTCCTCTATATGATGACAATTAGTTTCACTGTTAAACACTTGTTTACATATCACGCGGGTTCCTAAACACCCATGATCCCCAAAGCTTAGCCCATCTGTCCATAGAGATTACTTTATTTAGAGCCTATGGGATTGTTTCTTCAACAGAGGCGCAAGTTTCCCTGGCAGCAGAACAGGCCACATACATTGCATCACATTGCTTGACTTAACAACCACTTAAATATTCCACCTTTACCTGGAGGATAAAGCAATGCCCCTGGGCTACTGCAGTTCCTCCAGTAACAGCATAAATAAATACATTCCACAAGATTACCAGAACTCGGAGACTATCAGATCTTGGGATCATATAGGTCTACGTGTACTGGCACTATCCATAGTGCAATCATGGTACAATGAATATGTTACACCGTGAACTGCCACTTCATGCTATAATTGAGATGAAAAGGCATGCTATTAAACAATACAAAAAACCACACATGCACAATTGCCTCATTATTTGAA
>VKOC01003580.1:0-45858 GCA_009364415.1 Spea multiplicata
ACCCGCACTCTAAATACTGTAACCCACCCGCGCTCTAAATACTGTAACCCACCCGCGCTTCCACAGACACCAGTGCACATGTATGGAGAATTTATTTTACGAGACTATTATTCTTGTTATGTGGAACAAACTCCATGGGGCTCCTACAATATAGGACAAGGGTGTCCAACCTGCGACCCTCCAGCTGCTGCAGGACTACATCTCCCATAATGCTCTTTCAACTAAGGGGCTGGCAGATAAGTATGGGAGATGTAGTCCTGCAGCAGCTGGAGGGTTGCAGGCTGGACACCCTTGATATAGGAGAATACGGAATTGACACATTTATATTTAAATATAATTAACACATGTTAAGGCCTACTATTGTAGAAGGAGAAGAGGGCTTACGGTCGTTGCAATTCAATTCTCTGTTACAGGGCCTAAGGAAGCCAACAGTCGAGGAGATAGATCAAGCCCGGCAGGCCATTGTGACTCCATCGCTGTTTGGGAGTTCTCTGGAGGAGATCATGGAGCGCCAACGTGACGTTTATCCTGACCGAAGACTGCCCTGGGTACAGACCCAGCTCTCCCACCAAGTGCTGGCCTTGGGAGGCGAGAAGACGGAAGGGATATTCAGGTGATTAATTCACCAGCAAATGCTTCCATTTATATATAGAGCCGGCAGATTTCGTAGCGCCAGCACTTACCACCTGCAGGGGCAACCTGGCAGCATAATGCACGTGGAAGGGGTTATGCCCAGACTGCTTTTGTGGAACCAACAAGTTCCATGGTCCTCGTTCACCAAAAGCGAGTGCCATATGAGTGGTCATTCAGCAACAACCGGCTCATTAAATATCCTAAGTAGATTTTACATTATTTATTTACATCTCTCTTGATTTATGTTTATACAGCTAGACCTGAGAAGTGTTATTTGTTAGTATTAAATAAGTGACTTTCTTTAATCCAGAATGGAGTCCTCATCACGGAATTCTTAGACTTTGAAACATTAGTGCACTTGACTATAGCACCGTAATGCTGATGTTGCCAGAGGGGCTAGAAAGAAAGTGCAATGAATGACTGGGCTGTGTTGGTCTGTAACATTTATTTTCTATTTTGCAGAGTCCCTGGAGATATCGACGAAGTGAATGCCCTTAAAGTGCAAGTGGAACAGTGGAGAATACCAGAGAACCTCTCCGACCCAACTATTCCAGGTATATATGCGGCTATCTTTCAAATCTATCTATATCTCGTCTATCATTATCTCTCTCTCTCTCTGTCTGTCTATCTATCTATTTAACTGCATCACTGAGATTTTACTGTGGCCGTGCATAATGAAGCAGCCCCCCAAACTACTGACACACACGCATTTCAACGTCTTGCCTTCACTATACATTATGATGGGCCAACCCCAGCGAGCTTCTTCTCTGACCCTGCATGATGTATACTTAAAACTGTTTTTGGCCTCTTCACCCATTGAACTACACATGGGCCAGCTGAGCCCTTCTAACCGTAGTAGGAGCCGGCCCGTGTTGGTGATCACAGCCTGCATTATATGTAAGAAATGTAAGAAATGAAGCCGCTGCATAGAGCTCTGAGCTGACTCTTATATCATCAAGCGCATGCAGAAGAAAGCCCCAGAGACGTAGCGCACCCTGGGTAATTAAACCCAAGGGGAACCAACAAGCACAAAAACCATGGCAATCATTCTCTTTATTCAAACGTATTTTTATAATGGTTATAGCGCGGCCGGCTGAAGTTCCTGCTCTCAGCGTCGTGCCCGGTTACTGAGCTATGAAATGGTTGAAGTTTGCACTGGGCGTAACGTTATTAAATAGCTTAAGCTTTGAGGAATGTAACCACATAACAGGCAGAGTTTTATATGTGAGACAGCTGAACTTTCAGAGTTGGGTCAGTCAAACCCTTTTTTACCAAACAAATATGAGATGCGTGACCAGAAACGTACAACCTCTTCATAGCCAGTCCTATGGTGCCTTTCGCTTGGAAACAGACGACCCTAGGCGTATATTTCAGCCTCCATTGGCCTCGTACGTGGGGCATGTTGGTATGTTGGAGCAAGGAGGTCCATGTCCGGACTCACATTTACATTTTACAAGACACTTTCTTAGCCAGGGAAAACCACACAAATTGTTACCCACTGAGTGCGGGTAACTGAGTGGAGTGCTGTGGGATTGGGGGAATCTAAGGGCGATGGCCATTTGTTACCAAACAGGTTACTGAAAACAGAGGCCACTTTTAATGAAGCACACTTGGATTTATGGGTCTTTACAAGTCAACGTGGAAAGCAAATAATGACATTTACCAAGGCTTGGTCTCTGATTAAAGTGCCTCCGTCTGTAAACAGAGCGTTTCTGTAAGTACATAATAGAAACGGTAACCTATTGATATTGTCAGACTTATCTCTAACAATCTCAATGGATTTTGTTACCATTCCAAATAATGACTTCCCTAATAATGGAAGCGTTTATTCGCTGATCTGCCGTAATAAGCACGATAAAATGTTCCAGGAAAAAAATGCCAGCCACCTGCGCCGGTTGTGAAACAGGATGGTCCGGAATGATTGTCACCTTGGCGGTTCCTAAACACCTCTAATAATAGACGGGTGAGGAGCTGCCAAGAGCTAGCAGGTAGTTCAGCCATCCAGGGTGTTAGATAAGCATTGAGGGCTCGGGCCGAGAAACCGAGCGACACATCGTAAAAGGTGGGGAAAGAGTGGATTGAATCAATTTGTTAAATAAAACTAAACAAAATCACTCGAGAAAATAGTTTCCCGTGCTGTAGTGAGGGCGCTCTGATGCTGTGTAACGGAGCTGTCTTTTTCTCCTCCTAGCATCTCTCCTGAAGTTGTGGTATCGAGAGCTTGAGGAACCCCTGATCCCGCAGCAGTTTTACAAGCAGTGCATCAGTAACTACGAAAACCCCGATGCAGCCGTCGCTGTGGTCCAGCAGCTTCCAGAACTCAACAGACTGGTCCTGTGTTATCTCATCCATTTCCTCCAGGTATGACAACCGTTTCATGCTGGTTCCTGATTTCTATTAAAACAGTTATTGGGCAACAATGATCCCCTAGCTAGTGGGGTAAAATTGTAAATAGAGGTCACATAGGGGGCAGTTTGTGACCGGACCCTGAGTTACAAGTGGCCCATTGGCCGAGTTATCACCAGCAATGTTTTCCTGGTGATCCGGTGAGAGGGAGCAAGGCCAATTCTCCTCTGCTGGATCCTTCATGACACTGAATGCCGGTACATCACCTGCTACATTCATTCATAGCTGTGCGGAGCAATAGGGACATAAAACGGCCTCACGTTCCGGGTTATCAGGATGGAACCCCAGACACCCAATGTCAATGGATAGAGAGGGGCGCGTGATGTGATGGATGTCCAGCGTGTCTCTTGAGTTCCACCACCGGATCCAACCATTTCTGCATTTATACCTCCAGCTGATGCCATAAATCTATTTAACTTATTTCTCGTTTTCCCCAGATTTTCTCCCAGCCATCCAAAGTGGGCACAACAAAGATGGATGTCAACAATCTGGCCATGGTAATGGCTCCCAATTGTTTGCGGTGCCAGTCAGATGACCCCAGGATCATATTCGAGAACACCCGCAAGGAAATGTCCTTTCTGCGGATGCTGATCGTCCATTTGGACACCAGCTTTGTCAGGGGTTTACTTTGAAGCTGGAGACCGTTGATGTCTTGGATCCGATTCTTGTTTCATGTACATAATCCATATTTCTCACAAGTGTATAGCCATGGTTCTTTAATTTAAAGCTTTGTCAGAAGTAATCCGGCACTTTTTTATGTTTTAGATAAGGTTCTGTTATATGTTTCAGAAACCCCTGTGAATTACAGCAGGCTCCAGATTCAAGTCTGGTTTTCCGCAATGTGAAAAAATCCAGTATCAGGAGTTTTACTTTGCAAACAAAGCAATGAATCTCCAGCTTCTTAGGCAGATTTATGTGAGAAACATGATTACCTTTTTAAAATATTTTTTATTCGCCCAGAGGAATTGCTCCTGAGTATATTTTAATTTTATTTAACTAGAATTGTTACTTTTTGATAGTATCGTGAGGCTAATGTGATTTCCCACAAACAATACATCTATCCACCTGAGAAAGAATACTTTCTAACCTAATAACTGAAACATATTTCCTGCAATTAACTGCAGTTTACTGTAAAGATTCTCATTTTAACCTTTTATGATTCAATGTCACTTAGGAGCACGTGGCAGTCAGCAAATGTGAATGTCTTTTTTAATTGCTACTATATATATATATTATATATATATATATAATATATATATATATAATATATACTAAAGATCCCCACTGCAGTGAAGGCTGTCTGCTCCTGATTACCTGTGTAATAAGGCCCTGCATCCAGCTACAATTAACAAAAAATGACAAAAACACTAATTGAATTTGTAAGTGTGCGGTCATCTATTTTTTTTTTTAATGCTTGACCCCTCTTCAAAACATATTTAAAAATCCATGTTAAAAATGTGGTTGTGTTTAGGCCAATAGGATATTGAGTTTGTTTTATAATATCCCTGGTTACTAATATTCTGAATCTCACCAAAATCTCACAAAAAAAAAGTAATTAAGTGCTCTGTCCGCAGCACTTTCATTAAGATAAATTGTATTTAATATATTCATGTATATTTATGGCATTGATGCAGTAAGTGTGTGGCTGTATGTATATACCTGTGTGGCTATGCGTGTTTGAATTTGCGTGTGTGTATATAAGTAATGAGAGATATACATGTATATACACACACATGCATGTGGTATATGTAAATATTTGGGCACATACACAATTTTGTGATAAAGAGCTCGGCGTTCCTTACGTACAGAGCTGTATTTTTTCCACTTTGCTACCACGGGAAATAGTTTTTTTGTGTATTCTCTTTGTGTTCTATGCTAGTTGTTACGCAGGAAGAAAATTAAAGTTTTACTTGGTCCTCTAGAGCTTAATTAGTTAAATGCCAGTTGAAATGGACGATGCATGTACATTAGGTTGACATGATGGTCACCCTCGTTAAAAAGGGAGCCAAAAAGTAGCTCTCCACCTCCGCAGCCCAGTGGTGAAAGGTTTGCCAAGCATCATGGCGGTAATATGTCAGCTGGGTAGCTAGCCAATGGCTACCTCTCCATTCCCATGTACATGAAGTCATGGGGTAGATTGCCAAGTCTTCTGCCGAGGTGCTCATCACGTTTCATGACAAAGCGCAGAATGACTTCTTCACTGTATGGGGATGAACCACTAGTCCGAGTTACACAAAGTAACACCACGAACCCAACTCACTTCCACTTTACCTTTGCGAGTAGCCGTTATCTACCTGATCGGTGGAAACGTAAGCCAAGTAGTAGTATGAAAAATGTATCCATAGAAATACAAACTGTTGGATTCTGTATATTCATAAATAGCTGGCGGCTGTTAATCAAAAGGGGTCTTGTTAATATGATTTTAACACGGATCACACGCCTACCCGCTTCACGTCAAAGTGGATAATTTCCAAGCACAACATTTGTATTTTGGGGTTCAGTTATATACCCCGGAGCGCGGCTGATTGGGGGTGGAAACGTTCTTCTGACCGACTCCTGGCACGTTTCCCAGGATCTTCTGTTTGCCCGAATCCCAGTACCTGCTTATTAAGTTATTCTTTCTTGTTGTTTTATAACTGTTTTTACCGTAGTGCCACCGGAAAGCACCTGCTAATGACATGTGTGTATTCTTAAATGTTTCACTGACCTGCGTGAATGATTATTATATTCTGCATGGGTTAAGAGATGAATAAAGAAAATGCTAGAGTAAATATGACCTTTGTTTGCTGTGGATGGATTGCTTCAGTTGTGAAAGACCTTCGAGGGAAGATTGATGATTTAAAAATGGCTTTTGTGCGCAGTAAGAACCCACGACTATCTTTTTATACCAAGATGTATAAATTACTGTATATAGAATATTAAGTATATTGATTTTTTTATTTTTTCCCCCTTTTTTTTTTGCCGTGTCTCGACTGCCACCTTTAGTTAATGTTTAGACCAGCCAAGTGGCAATTCAGCTGCCTTTGTCTCGGCAGCAATGGTGTAAATAATTAAGAAATAACGCCACATTTTCACATAATGCCCTTAATTCCGAACACCCTTTCATTGTTGCCTGTTTACAACTTTTGTGCCATTTGGTAAAGTTACTGTACAATATATTTTGGGATTTTAAAGATGATTTGTGCGTTTCTCTAGAGGGCTTTAGCATTTTTTTTTGATCCTGTTCTTCATGTAAATGACACTGGACCTTTAATTCCATTTGACGATTACATTGCTGGTGCTTCTGCTTTTGTATTTTGTTCAAATAAAAAAAAAACTAAACACTTTGCTGCGTACATACACCGCGTCACCTTCATTCTTATTATTCCCATGCTAGGGAAAATGTTCATTTTTTGGGGGGACTCGTGGCATTATTGTTCCTAAGGAGCTCGAGGATGCCGGAGTATTTATCAGAAGTTGTGCACACAATGGAAAATACAATTGTTTCTGTTAACGTTTCTGGATTTGAAAACAATTTTAATAAGGTTTAAAGGGACCAACAGGCGTTCCCTATGTACTGAATACAGCATATATTATGTTATGCGATGCTATTCCGTGTTTTTGTGTATGCTTCATGAATAAACATACTTCTTAGGTTTGTAATAATCAAGGCTCTAAATATTAACATTTTTGCCCAAATTAGTACTTTTAATGTGACCTATTTTAATTATGCCTAAAAATGCAGTTATTGTTACCAAAATCATTCCAAGCTGTTTGTTTTATTTTTTAGTTCAGCTGCAAAGCTTGGAATGAAAAACTATGTAAAAATAGAGGCAAATAATGAAAGGAATGCACACTTGTGGATTTGCACGTTTAGTATTACTATATACACTTTGAGCCGTTTGCTTTATCTTTTACATGTTCTCCATCAGCACCTCCAAAACATCAAAAGGAGACATTTATTTTGGGTGGAAGTAGTGGTTTATAGTCACTAGCACTGCATAGCTCTCAACATTTCAGGTGGCCAAAGCTGGGCACCTTCATTGGCGGTTACTGAGACAGAAGCCAGGATATGATGTCATTTTACAAGCTCGAAAAGTTACTCTGTGGCGACAGCACAGACCATCTTGGTTAAAGTGTGCATCTAAAAAGTGGACCCAAGCAGCTCTGTCCTCTTTTCTCCTCCGCTATTCCTTTTTTGAAAGACTTCAGAATGTTTGAGTACGAGTTTGGTATGAATACATTATACATTATTTTATATAAAGCCGTCATATTCCATAGCGCTGTACAATTGGTTCTATATATACTAGTGTATTCAGGCTGAAGGCCACCTTAGCACCCCAGTCACGCTTGCACTCACCTAAGAGGCCATCATCCTCTCTGCTGAGTGCCGGGATACAATGTCATATCCTGCCACTTAAGGTCATGCAGTGGGGATAAAACGTGTTATTAAGGCTTTGTGTACAATCCCTGATCTCTCCAACTGGATCACTGGAGTAAACGGTGCACCCTGATCTCCTGTTAGGACCGCAACTTTGTCTGGACTTCGCCTGGATATGAAGCACACAAAATGGTCTAAGTGGTCACCTTAACATGTTTCTGGTGTGATCTATTTCTTTGATACTGAGCTTTATTCTTTCTATTTGATTTGCTTGTGTTTTGCATGCGCATGTTCATCAGACAGCTTCTAAATTTGAATGCAAATGAGAACTTTTGCATGTTTGTGGAGCACAAAGAGACATCGCTGCCTGATCTGTATCGAGACCTGAGGTTTTCAGAAAACAAGAGCTCCCTCTGCTGGCCACATGGCAAATTACACTTTTTACGACTACTGTTCACAAAGGGTCAAATAAATGTACAAATGTTGAATTTTATTAAATTCCATTCAAGTATGTGCGAAGAAAAGGAAGATCAGGATTATAAATCACCCCATTCAATACTTTCTTGTCTCCTTTTATTTCAGATACTTCTTTCCCGTATTTAACAGGACGGTTTAATGTCCCTGACACCCCCAATAATAATAATGAAAAAGGACTTTTAGACATGGTCATGTAACATGGATCTTTAAGTAGCTGCTTAGTATGGTTTATATGATATGTATCTCGATGGTCCATAACTGCACAAAACAAATGTAATTAGAAAACAATGCGTGTCCTCTTAGTATAGAACGAGGTGACCCGGTCACATTAATATGGTTTTAAGCTCAGCAGCAGATCGCGTTGTGCTGTTGGCCAGTGGCCCACCAGACGTTTGCCCCGGTGTAGCAGGTGGCCACTCCAGGCCCCTGTACAACCACTTCTCATTAGGGAGGACTACGGCCCCTCGGTGGGGACATATTTCAGTCCCACATTAAAGTTAATAATCAAGGAGGAAGCTCAATAGCCTAAAGAGAAATGCCGACCCGTCTACTACAAATCACAGATTTAATAAAGACTGTGATAAGTCCAATTTTATTGTACGAAAAACAAAACCCTCTGTTAAAATGATATGAAGCAACGCAAACACCAAATCGGAGCCAAAAAAAGTTCCAAAATGTAAAAACCACCTGGAAATCGCACACTCCAGCTCAGAAATATTACGACTGCGTATTGTTTTTCATGACATTTTAATAGCAGGTCCAGGTTACTCTCCAGGAAAATGGATTAGTTATTTTTATGTGTGTTGGCTCTCAAAGAGATCAGAACCCAATGCATTAGACGCTTTATTCACTGCGGCGTGAAAAGAAGACTATGTGGCACGTGTATGAGGGGCGACGCCGTCTCACGTGTACAAAGGTCCTATATGGATTCGGCGTGGAGGTAAACAGGCAGGTCCAGAAAGGCTACCAGGCACACGGCCAAGGGGCCAGTAACCCCTCCGACACATTTTCAAGGCTGCTCGGACATCTAATGTAATAACGTCGCCCGTGGCCACCTACTGAATACAAGTAGCCACATGCAACATTGTACATCTAGGCAGACGCCAGCCGGCCACAAGCCTGTGATCAACAAATCCTACACGACACATATGAAATCCGTAGATCGGCACCGGTCGGGCAACAAAAATAATGACTGTCCAACCGGTAGCCTTCTGGACCATTCCTAAAAGCCATAGGGTTCCATTGCATTGGCATGAGCCGGGGCAAGCGGTTTCTGCCGCAGGCCTCTTCATCAGAAACGTACGTGCGGTGCGGCTACCATTGCAGATCTCATGCGGGTCGCCCTTCAAATTCTGGTGTACCACATGTGGCCCACGGGCCCCATGTTGGGCACCTCTGCTCCAAAGCACTGGAAGCATGGAACACGCATGGAGCGTACATAACGGATACGGCACACACGGGCAGACGCCAGCCGGCCACAAGCCTGTGATCCAGGGGGGGTCTAGTGTTGTAAGTGGGAGATTGTCAGGTTCATCATCCTGTGACTGCCGTTGTCACTCCCCAGGTGCTACTATAGGGTGAAGGGTACTTTAGTCACATGGACCACGAACAGACAAAGACCAAGAGTCACCAAGTGGGGTAGAATTATAGGTAACAAAAGGGTAGGTAAAGTGATGCCCACAATTTATCCTCTAGAATAATCATCCCGACCCAAACAAAATGATTGCAAAGGAAGATTATTATCGATACCTGAGCTTTATAATTCAGTGATTACAATTCAACAGTCACAATGTTTCAGATGTGAAATACGTGTAATATCAGATGCAGAGGATTATGTTTCATCTAATATTTACCCAATGTTCTGTGATGTATCATCATCAGGACATCATCTGGAACTGCAGAAGACATTAGGATGTGGAAAATCTGTGTTTTTCTCCCAGGATTTTTCATGCAGTTAATTAAGGCTGCTGTGTTGTAATAGAACATCGTTCTCTTCCAGACTGTGGTTCTGTAGATGTAGTTATCACAATCGCCAGGAGTAGCTGTTAGACGCTGCCAAACGGTTAGTTTCAGTGAATACAAATTCTTTTTTCACCCTCAAACAATGTTGTCTTCTAGTAAAGATTTAAACCGAGTGAGCGGGTATCACTCTGGGCTCAATGTCCGGCTCCACCGGTCAGCGCTGATCCCGCTCATCTATCTGACCTGCCCAAGGATTTTTCTTATGTGGTGGCAAGTTCAGCTTGGCTCAAGAAGCCAAGTCAAGGATCTGGAATGGCCCCAGCTTGGCTCCTGCACCATCGTCAGGCTCGTCAACTCTGGTAAGCGACCGTTGTAGAGAACGTTGTATCTGTTAATGATTGTGTTCATGAGATTAGCCAATCCTCAAACGTTCTACCAATATCAAACACATGGCTCCGATTTAGGGGCCTGCGAGCCGGGCTGACGTTCCTTGCCAGCAAACCACTTCTGCATCTCATGGAAATAGATTACTATGCAGCGCGCTATAAAATACTTCCATTCGCTCACAATTCTTACTTCCAGTGCCTCTATGCGTCTCCCTTTGATGAGGTGACGTCAGGTCAGTCTCAAAGGGGCCTGCTTTTTTTCCCACTGGTTTGTTCCATTTTTACTGCAAAAAAAAAACGCTATATTTCGGAGTTAGATTTGCTTGAGTGTCTAGTTTGAGAGTGAGTGGCTGCTTAGAATCCTGTCATTTATTGTCATCCAACAACCTAATGTGGGCTCTCACATGCTGTTCAGAAGCATAGATTGAGATACTTTGTACCATTAAAGATCGTATGAAAACGTGATGGCCAATCGCTTGCGTAAACGGGTTTGTGCGCACGACGGTAGACTTGGGGAAATGGTGCAAAAATGTCTGGCCAGCATTACAATAGAATCACCGCCTATACGTCTATTGTCTTAGTCTTGTGTATACCGATCATGGCACAGACATAAAAGTGCGACAATGTATATCTTCTGTGAAACTATTTTATATAAAAGCTATTTATTCATGAGTTTAACAAAACTGTATGAGCTCTTTACTGAAAATCACCTGGCTCGAGTATTTTCTTGGTCATGCCCCCACTTGTATCTCGTAAGGAATAAATTACTCACTTGAGAACATAATTATTTCAAATCACCTTGGAATGATAAACAACTGAAAAAGCACTCCAGTAGCTACAAAAAAAATATTTGCCTTTTGGACATTAACAGGGAAATTTTCAAGTGTGACTGCTTATTGAAAAATGTACATACGTGTGCACATGACGTCGTATGTCTTAAACAGATCTCACCAACATAAAGGGCTTACAGCGATCAAGCATTAACAGGTTGGGAGCCCATATCTGAAAGAACCCCGCGTCATTCATCATATCCAGAAACCATGGGAATCAATCAAAATCGATAAAAAAAAAACGGCCATACCATGAACAAAAGTGAAAACGGGCGGCTTGTAATTTGATGGAGCATTATTACAAAAATCTAAAATTCAATAGAGAAAAATCGAAAAACATCTATCCATCCATGAATTTGGGGAAAACTGTATGGCTTACACAGCCAATCACATGCATAGACGCAGTCATGTGACAAGGGGAGTGCTTGCTAGCACTCCCTTTGTCTCTCGTCTCTGCCTGGTTCCTTCTCACAGCGATCTTGAGCTTTCCCTGGGAAGTTTTTTTTATTTTCCCCTGACCCTAAGGGGTTAATGTTGAGTTTACTTTTCATGTATTTTGCGTTGTTAGTGTGGCAGTGGTTAGTTGGTGGGGAAATAATAGAAAACCTAAAACAAATAAAAACATTGCAGAAATATAGGGTGTTTTTTTGAAAAAATAAAAAAATTATATTCATAAAATGGATTTTAAAAAAGTCCTTCTTGTCACCAAAAAACAATTATAACGGTTGTAAGTAGAAATATGAAATATGAAAATTGCCTCGGTCCTTAAGGGGTTAAAAGTCCTCTTATGAGCCTAAAACACAGCATGGCATCCGTCCCAATATATCAAATGCCATTCTGTGGGGTGCGGTACGAGGTGCGGCGCACGGCTCTGCCATGAATTTCTTTGTGACTTCGTTACCCGCTGCTAAGACTTTTAACTCCTGGGGGGAAAAAAGACAAGGACTGCGGTCTTTTAAGGTCCTTTAAGACTTTCCCTCCTACAGAGGGGCGCTTGGGATCCTGCAGGAGCCACGATAGTAACCGTGCCACGCAACAAATCCTACACGACACATACGAAATCCGTAGATCGGCACCGGTCAGGCAACAAAAATAATGACTGTCCAACCCGTAGCCTTCTGGACCATTCCTAAAAGCCATAGGGTTCCATTGCATTGGCATGAGCCACATCTTATGCTTTATAATGGTCTGCAGCCATGCATGTTATTGTTTATTGTTTTATATAACGCCATCATATTCAGCAGCGCTGTACACCGGGATGAACATAGTTCTGGATAATTTGGCTCATGGTGGCATACTCTGGGTAGATCGCCTTAATTGTTATGGCATGGATGCGCCTAGGGCCCCAGCCTCCCTGCGCTGAGCGCTATCTAGCGGTTTACTCGTGAATCCAGGCTCTAAAGCAGGGCAAGCGGTTTGTGCCGCAGGCCTCTTCATCAGAAACGTACGTGCGGTGCGGCTACCATTGCAGATCTCATGCGGGTCGCCCTTCAAATTCTGGTGTACCGCATGTGGCCCACGGGCCCCATGTTGGGTGCCTCTGCTCCAAAGCACTGGAAGCATGGAACAAGCATGGAGCGTACATATCGGATACGGCACACACGGGCAATCGGGGATCCATGAGGAAAACCCAGTTTCATAGACTAACAACAAGCTGGTCTTTCGCTGAGAAACGCGCTGATTGACCCTTTCACTGTTATTTTCATTGTAAACAAAAAAACAGCAAATGCTGTAACATAACCGTTGGATACAGTAATACCCGCCAAAGGAAAGATGAGGGAAGATTTAGGGCCAAAAGGGGGATTCTCACTGCTAAAGAGGGCCACTTCTGAGGTATTCTAAGAGGATGTGCTGCGCGTTTGACTGGCAGCGGCTGCGCTATGAGGCCGCCGTGCAGCGCTCGGAAGCTATTACTGTAGAAGAAGAGTAGATGCAAGACTCGTGAACTCCACTTCTGAAGAGTAGCCTCTTTCCAATGGATGGCTTTTGTTACCTGCGGACATTCGGGAATGATGAGGACCGGCCCGGGGCGCAGTGCCGTTCTGAGCAAAAGGAGTATTTTTCTGATGAAGACACTTTGTTTCATTTTTGCAGTTGTGTGGTTGTGTGAGTTTTTGGTTTACTATGTTGTTATAATACAATGCAGCTGGCCCAAAATCACAGGCACCCTAGATCACGAACATGAATCTGCGCTAAAGGTTATTTTTTTATCCGACACGCATCTACCTCAGAGCAATCAGAGGACACTGGTTTGATAAACTGAGGTGAGAATGTCTGCATATGTCTTATAAACATCTGTAATTATGGTTTCAGTGAACAGTTATTATATAGTGAAAGCAGCAAGGAATCATGATGTCACACCAGTCATGATGATGTCACTCCAGCCATGATGATGTCACTCCAGCCAAAATCCTAGTATTATGAGAACAAGTCAGAAATACCAACATACTACTTTGAGCACATGGTTGGGATAGCATAAGCCAGGAATTAGAATAAGAAATCATAAGATACATTTTCTTGTCTAGTAAACCAAGTAGTTAGTACATTATACTAGTTGTATATTAATAATTAACAAAACCACATCATTTTCCCACTAAAATATCCATGTTTACCTTTTCTTCCCCCTTTAAACTCCACACTCGGACCATAAATGATCATAGGTGAAAACGGGCAGACGAATGGTAACTTTCTTGTGTAGTTTATTAGTGATGGAAACATGGCATCTCTTAATACTATCATGCATTGGAACCCACCTAATGTATCGGTTTGTCTTAGTCTGTCAATTCTCGTCTCGTCAGACCCCTTGAATATATGGATTGTATTAAGCGCTGCGGAAATTGTTGGCGCCATATAAATAAAAGATAATAATAATAATGTGCAAAATACAAGCCCCGCATTTATTATCCTTTAATAACAATGGCTGCTGAGGATGACACTTTAGTGAGGTTTTAATTCGAAAGACAATTCCGCTCAGAAGCCTTCATTTCACTAATTCCACAATACAGAGCCGCAGCTACCCCGGCCGCACTCTGCACAATGAGTCAGCAGCAGTATGCCTGGCGCGCCACTCGCTGGGACCGACCCGCCCTGGTGCATCGACACGAAGGGGACGGAAAGGAAAAGGAAGAAAAAAAAAATCGGCGCCAAACGAGCGTCAGCTGATGTTTCCCGCCTCCAACTAAGGAAGACTACGCCCCGCCTCTATCGCGCGCAACATCCTTATGGTGTACCCGGGAGCACGCGCCGCCCCCCTCTCCGGTCCACATGCTTGGCTGACAGGGGGCGCGCGCGTTCTCAATCCATCCTCGCTCCATGTCCACGCGCCCCTGCCATGCCGTGCAGTGTTAATGAGGAGGAGGTGGAAGGCAAACTAATAGAAGGAAGCCGCGGAGGTCCTGAGGAGACCGGGTTCCGAGAGGGAAGCAAGACGCGGAATTAAAATAAAAACAACAAACACCCAAACCGGAAAGGAATGAGAAGACGTCACTGGTCCAATGAACTGAGGTAATTAGTTAATGCATCCCTACGTTACGAGCTCCCCGTTCCTCTGACACGCGTATCCGTGGGCGGCGTGCGCGATTAGAGCAGAAGATGGTTGGCGGAGTTGGATGCGCAGCTGGCGTTTGCCGGTAGTATAGCTGCGTGGGGTGGGAAGGCCGCGGTGGTAGTGACGTAATTTACCAGCGCCCACACTTTTTCTGCTCTCCGTTAGCTCGTTGCTTGCTCGTGAATTGCTGGGGAGACCCTAAGGTTGTTGGGGTGTGGGGCCCAAAGCGGCCGGTCTCTTTCCCTGGCTGGTAATGATGGAGACACGGCTATGCCAATCGGCAATCTCTGTGTAGTGACTGACTGATCCACGGGCCAATAGTTGGCTAGGGGCGTGGTTACGCGTTCACATCAGGTCCCTTTAAAGCTGTATCCGTAGACACGTTTTTTTTACCCCATTCGTTTAATTTTTGTTATACACCCGAGCAGGTCAATAAACGAAAACGTGATTCTTTTTTCTTCATGGTTTCAACCTCCGCCGGGCGTATTTACAAAAGCTTTATTTATATGACGCAGTCTGTTGGTGGACACTAGTTTCCTGCGATTTCTTACGATCTGTGTGGGCATTAATATTGATGTCGCGATAACATTTTCTTTACCACTTCTTGATCTGCCATGGGGGGCCTGCGACATCAGCCGCATCCATTACATTTGTCTCCATGTGTCAACAGTCACATGCCTCTGTCTAATCTCCCATAATACTTTGTGTGTAGATATTTTTTTAATCGAATTACTTCTCACCGGTGATAACGATTGTATTGTCGTAAAGTGATCGACCCTTCGGTATAAAGTCACGTGGTACACTTGCCCTGTGAAATGTCCCCCGGGATTAATGCAGTGCGCTAGCGCTGGATCCTTGCGCTGTACCCGCGGGGAGGGCTGAGCTTTCCCTCCTGCAGAAGCCTTTGCACAGCCATGAAGCCATTGTCTGGCAGCGCACGCAGGAAGCCGTCCTTTGCCGTCAGGCTATGGCTTCGAATAGTTTTGACCAATGGTAGCTCTCAGCAGGTGCATGTGTCCTGTAATTGATCCTCAGTATGTCATATGAAATGATCTTATTCCTCCCCATTACTTGTTTTCCATCCCCAGGCTGGGATACATTCCTAGGTTATCAACAGGAAATCCATGCCTGTTTTTTTTTTTATTTCCTTAAGCACCATACCAATATATATATATATATATATATTATATATATATATATATATATACACACACACACACACACACCATTACACACACCATTACTATATATATATATATATACACACACACACATACACACACCAATTATCTATATATAACATATCACACACACACACAATTCTACTATATATTATATATATATACACACACACACACAATTCTATATATATATATATCACTTACACCACACACACAACACACACACACACCAATCTATATATATATATATATATATACACACGAACACACCATTCTATATATATATACTTATATATATACACACACACACCATTCTAATATATATATATATATATATATACACCACCATTCATTATATATATAGTATATATACACACCAATCCTATATATATATTATATATATATACACACGCCAATCACCATTCTATATATATATAGTTATATATATATATATATACACACACACACCATTCTATATATATATATATATACACACACAATGCTCTATATATTATTATGATACACACACACACCTTTCTATAATATATATATATATATATATTATATCATATACACACACACTATTATATATGATACTACACACACACACACCATCTCCTATATTATATATATACACACACACACACATTAATATATTATATATACACCACACACACACACACATTCTCTCTCTATATAAGTATATCATACACACACCACACACAATTCATAAATATATATATACACCCCACACACACACACCATTTCTAATATATATATATATACACACACACACACACCATTCTATATATATATATACACCATTATATAAGATGCAAACCGTTGAAGGCAGGTGTAACGGAAAGAAAGGTGTGCTTTATTAACAGATTATATTGCAAAACTAAAGGCGTATTTGCGGCTGCGGGTATATTTTTCCTGCCGTTCTGTGTGCATGCGATTCATTAGAATAAAAGGAAGAAGCGAAGCTGTTCTCAGGCTTAGTGTTTACACCCGGCGTTGGCATCAGCTGACGTTTACCTTGCATTCTGATGTCATCAGCGGTGAAGAATAATCGTTATCTTTTACGTCTCTGCAATGTGTTCGCTCTGTGCTTTGGTAATTAAAGCTGGCGCGATGAGACAATGTGAAAGTGTCTCTGAACTTACTGTTTGAAGGAGGGCTTCCATGTTGTCTTTACTCAAATCTGTTCGGAACAGAAAAATAAATGTCACAATGTGCGTCCAGCCTTTACCTAAGACTTAATTTCATACCCCGACTTAACAATGTTTCAGTTACTGACGTTAAGTCATTGCTGTGAAATATTTCTTCATTTAGTTATCGTCGGTGCCGGCTGATATTGGCTTTCTTCTGTCCGCACCTCTGGTTTTCCCCGATAATGCGAAAGAAAAAACTTAACCCCTTAATGACAAAGCCTGTATATGTACGGGCTCTAAATGCATATACTTTGCATTTACGGTTTGGGGACCGCCCATTGTCCTTAAGGGGTTAATCAATATTAATAAAGGTGACACCAACCATAAGTCTGCCTTTTTGTTTTAGTCCTCTGCTTGTATAAAGATATACAGTAGCTCTAATGCCATGATTTATATGTATGAGATATACGGGTATGATATATACCGGACCCCCCGATATCCTTTATAACCCCTGATATGCCACTCTGCCCCTAATATGCTTT
The DNA here is from genome assembly GCA_009364415.1 of Spea multiplicata. NCBI lineage: Eukaryota > Metazoa > Chordata > Amphibia > Anura > Pelobatidae > Spea > Spea multiplicata. Next base: position 17,479 of record VKOC01003580.1, read on the forward strand.
ATGCCACCCAGAAATGCTTTATACCCCCTAGAAGTTTTACTCTGCCCCCTGAAATGACACTCTGCTTCCTAGAAGTGCCACCCACCCCCGATTTACCAATGCACCCCCAGACTCCCTGGTGCCGGGGCTTCTATGGTGGAGCACTGGAGGGTTATGTCACTCCGATGCTCCATCATAGAAGCCCTGTCGGGGGTTCCACCAGCGGAGGTTGTTTAAGCGCATTGCGCAGACGTCCATGGCTGCCGGAGAGGAGGATCCAGGTTCCCCGTAGCGCTGCAGGGGACTTGGATCCTAACCCTGCTGCTTACCAACCGCAGGGATAAATGAAAAAGAGAAAAAAAAACCCGCCGGACTGCATGTCCCAGGCATCGGGCGAACTGCGCATCCCTGCGCTAAACCCCGAATATAAGCCGCACCCCCACTTTAAAGACCCCACTGTTTTCGCCTCCGGGAAGCTGAGATTTGTGTGGCAGGAACAGCATTAACTGATCAGTTTCCATTCCACCTCCATGCGCTGTTTAAGTACCGTGGGCATTGTGGGCACTTTTGTGTGTTATCCTTTAGGTAAGCGGCGTAAGGACTTGTGATGTCTTCAGTCCATGCTTTTGTGCTCTTGGTCCAGATACTTCTAGTATTGATTTATACAGAGGTAGTCGTTGCTTTACTTCCCAGTTTGTGTATTCAGGTTAACCCCTGCCTAGGCTATCAGTCTTGGCGAAGGGACCCGGTAAGGGGTCTTATCCAAGAGAGTACCGATAAAGGAGCTCGATCTCCTAGGCGTTTGTGTTGGACAAAGGCCAGGAAGCTCGTTTTGGACGGTTTTATGTTGATTCCTGTGAATGTATTCCTTGCAGCTCCTGAGTTCTGTGTATCGTCCAGCGCTAGATGTTTGTGCGTTCTTGAATTAGAAAGTGGCTGATTGCGCAATATATTAAGTACGTTTAGCTGCGTGGTTTGTGTAACAGAAGGCCGCTCTTGTTATGACAGCTGGGTGACTGAAGTGTTCAGAGTGAGCGTTATATACAGTGCCGTATACAGTAATTTACTTATTTCCTTTTGTTCCCATAAACTTTCTTTATACGCCGTTGCCCGTGTCGGTTGTGATATTTTGGGAGACTTTACCCTGCACAATCACAACACTGAGCCGATTCTTTGTCAATGAAGTCCCTCGCCGTCTTCGTCTGAGTGATTAAGAATGAGCCATTGTGTCTCCCGCAGGCAGGATTTTAAGGAGTCGCTGTGTTTAGTAGATTAGGCTACGATAACAGAGTTAGACGGGTATACACGACATAATACCGTGTTATGCAAAAACGGGAAATGCTTAGAAAACAAATACTTTATGAAAGTGTATTTTTAATCTGATACTAGTAATGAAAAGCTGATGGGAGTTCCCCTTTAACATCAAAAGGTATTGTTACACAGAGAATGTTGGAAAGCGGGTATTGTTACACAGAGAACGTTTGAAAGCCTGAGAAGATGCTCGTGCGTTCTGTGGTTTCTTATGGTGATTGTCTGTCACTGATCGCACTATGAAGGGCCCGGCTTCCTCGTCCTTCTATCATCAGCACATATTAGCTCTTCTTGGCCTACGGATGGCAGGGAGGGGAAGATTGGTCCTCTGCCTTAAGGCCAAACTTGTCTAAAGCCTTGAGGTGCTTTGAATTTGCACTCAGATTTCCCAAGAAGAGGAAGGAAGGGGCCGCAAATGCCTTTGGGGAGTGTGACCCCCGAAGACTTGAGTGATCTGCTTGCTGCCGGCAGCATATTTCACCTGTTTTCTTTTTTTTCTTCGTATGAAGGCACTAATCTAATGCCCGCCAAAGTTACCGAAAAAGCGTACTATATAAAGTGTCATGGCCGTCCAAAATATATATATATGAACTGCATTAGAGGAGTGAAGATCTTGTGTCATGCAGGTTACAGGGACTCCGGATGCGGTGATTGGGACTGTGGGGGGGGGGGGGGGGTTGATGATTTGACCTTCAATGAGCTACTAAAATAAAACTCACGCATGTTACAAGCTAGCTGTATTTTTTAGATATGCCGTTTCTCATAAAATATATTTTTTCCATTTGACTAATCTTTACCACATGTCAACTGTAATTAGGAATAAAGCTAACTCTTGCTTCCCATTTTCCCAGGTCTTTGAATGGCTTGTTCAAAAGCTGATTGTATAAAATGACAAAAAACCCACCAAATAGGCGAGGAATTACCTTTGAAGTTGGTGCGCAGCTGGAGGCTCGTGATCGATTAAAGAAATGGTATGTAGATATCTGGGATTCTTTTAGACTCCTACGTGGATCTGTTGCTCTGGAAAGCCTGTGTAATCATTGCTCCTATTAGATCCCCACTCATGTCGCAGAGTGGGTGTCCGTGCCTAAGATAACGCAGCCGCTATAGTATATTGTAAAGGTACAGCAGCTGTGCCTCGCGTCTCTCATTGTGACATTTTCCCGTGTCGCTCTTCTGTAGGTATGCTGCTCATATTGAAGAAATAGACTATGAGGAAGGCAAAGTACTTATCCACTTCAAAAGGTGGAACCACCGTTATGATGAATGGTTTTGCTGGGATAGTCCCTATCTCCGCCCGCTAGAGAAGATTCAGCTGAGACGAGAAGGCTTGGTGGAAGAGGAGCCGCAGGTCGTAAGTACCCTTTGTTCAATTCTCGGCTGTCCTGGCACGTTTATAAAACAAATGTGTTATTCTTCTCTGGTACATAGCTTTCTATGATGGAGGACATTTGGGTTCACGCTCAAGCCACCTGGTGTGTATATATATATATATATATATGTGTGTGTGCGCACACCTGTCTGACTGAGCTACATATATAGTGTGTATATATATATATATATATATATATATATATAGTGTGTGTGTATATATATATATATATATATATACATACAGTACAATATCAGTGTTACACTCTAATAAAGGAGGATATCAGTTGCATTAACTAATCTTTCCCCCAACCATAAGTTATGGGGCTGCGTGCAAGGCCCTCTCTACCTAATGTATGGCTTCATTTTAGGCTGGCAGTCTGACAGTTCTAGATGTGTCAGACCCCTTGAATGTATGCACTGTACGAAATGCTGGAGAAACAAATAACAGATAATAAATATTGCACTGCCTGAGTGCTCTGCTGCTGGCAAATCACACATAATGTAGACCAACTGCTGTGTCACAATGTGAAAAATGAATTAGAATCATTCTCTCAAGGAAAACTTCTATACAAAATAAGAGTGTTGCAGTTATCAGGATTCTAAGATTAAAACACTGTGGTATTTAACCACAAGAGGGCGCTCCCAGGCTTACCCTATTCATTAACCCCTTAATGACAAAGCCCGTACATGTACGGGCTCAAGATGCATTGTTTTCAATGGATTTAGTGACCGCCAATTGTCCTTAAGGGGTTAAAATGTTCTTCCTTTGCCTAAAGAAATGTGGAGATTCTGTAAAGAAAATGTCATATGTTTTGGAAATGACATAGTTAATACAGAGCCGCATGTGCTTTGCTGTCTCTTATATAGCAGTATAGCCTGGAAAGTAAAAAAGCAATATTCAAATAAAAAGATTATTTATTTCGCTGCAACACAAGTGTGGGTAAATCAAACCGTTATTGCTGGCAAAGTGGAATCGCCACTGTGGATTTGGGGACGTGACATTCTGATCTTCTCACACCCCTTCCAAATTAATACTGCTGCTCATGACATATCTAACAGAATAAACAACTCAACCAAATTAGTCGGGGGGGGGTGCATTGATGGGTTAGCCCCCACATAACGATTAATACTGTGTCTGCGATATTGGGTCTGAAGGCAGAAACACACAAAGCCTAACTAGATCTAGCAAGTCCAATGATCTTGTTTGTTCAAAGGTATCCATTTTGGGGCTAAACCTGCTGAGGTTAGGCGATCTTTCCAGGGACAAAAGTAGTAAAATGAAATAATTGTGTCTTGTGCAAATATTAAATAAGCGTATTTTTTTATAGGTTTTTCGTGTGAATGAACAGGTTTTAGCTTGTTGGTCTGACTGCCGATTCTATCCAGCAAAAATAACCGCTGTCAACAAAGATGGTAAGAGACCACGTTCCTATTTTCTTATAAAGTGCAGTAACTTACATAGGGGTCCTGTAGCCATTGCTCTGTGCCAGGCCTTAGAAGTAGAAAAAGTAGACATAAAGTAGACGTAAGCAAACGCTGGTCCTTGAGTGCAGTATATTGAAGGGGCCCTCGTAACTATTGTTATCCTTTCTAGGTACATACACTGTGAAATTTTTTGATGGAGTAGTTCAGACGGTCAAAAACATTCACGTGAAGGCTTTCTCAAAGGATCAGGTAAAAATATTTGAAGTGTATATATCAAAGATTTTACATGCACACCAGATAAATGTCTGCTTTTAAATTGGGGGGTTTAGAGGAAAAGCTTTTGGTACATGTTTACATTTGGGTTTTATTTATTTTTTTGGTTTCTTCAGTCAAATTTGTCTCGTTCAAAGCCAAGAGAAAGAGGGACTGAAAACTCTTCACCTTCTGACAAGCACAGAGGAAAGTTCAGAGAACAGAAGAAGTCCACAGAGAATACTACCATAGACAAAGAGAAGCCACTAGCCGCTGATCAGAAGCAGTCGGCCCAGTCTGAGAAGGAAAAGAAGCTGTTAGTAAGCGAAAAGAGCAAACCTACTGAAAAAAACATTGCGAAGAATGAGAAGGAGGACAAGGAAAATATATCTGAAAATGAAAGGGAGACCTCTGGGGAGACGCAGCCGGATGAGAGGAGCGCACAGAATGACATCTCCAGAGTTCCTCTTGAAAACGGAGAGAGGAGAAGAAAACGTGATCGGTCCTCCTCTTTGCCATCGTCAGGTTGGTGAATTGATGCTTTCTATCTCTAATTACTGGCCGGTACAGCTGAAAAACGTTGCGGTCTTTAGGATTTGCCTTTGGTCATTTAAGGTCGATTGTGTTCTTAGGTGTTAGGAATTACTGGAATTGTAGTTAATGCTACTTGGTTTAAAGGCCCTGAGTCTTTGTAACCCCTTAAGGACAATGGGCGGTCCCTAAACCCATTGAAAACAATGCATTTTGAGCCCGTACATGTACGGGCTTTGTCATTAAGGGGGTAAGGATTCCCAGATATTCTTGGATCAGTACGGCAACATGGCCTAGAGCATCATCTTGAGCTGTGTAGCCGCTATTGTTTATGTAGTTTACTACTTGTCAATTTCCCCTTGTTTTTGTCTTTCTTCAGAACCTGGATCTCAAACGCTGCAGCCGGTCACGTTGGAACTGAGAAGACGGAAGATCTCCGTAGGGTCAGAAGTGCAAATTAAAAGAGCTCGTCTTGACAAAAGCACAAGTTAGTTTATGAAAATTCTGGTGTTTACCAAAGAACAATATTTATATAATTCCTTGCAAACCCACTATATGGTAGAGTAGTATTTTCCACTCATCCTAAAACAGCAAAACCTTTACTGGTCAGTGGAAAACTACCCTTAAATACAATTGGCAAAGGTAGAGGGCAGCATTGGATGAACAGGTCACAGCCGTAGAGATTTTTGATGTATCCTAGGAAACATGTTTGCTTTAAGATGTTTAACACATTTAACTGTTTTATTTGAAGCGAAAAGTATTTCTGCCGATGCAACAGAAAAAACTGAAAATGGTGCGACGGGTGAGGAGCTGAGGCCTGAGGCTGAGGACGTTTGTAAGGATGATGGCGACGATGAGAAGTCATCCCAGCTCCTGGTGAATGAGGAATCTGAAATGCTCGGTGTCAATGAAACGGCTGCGCCACCTGGTGAAAAGGAAGAATCCTTACCAAAAGCGGAGCCAGCGTGTGAAGAGTTGCCGGAAGGTATGGCGTCCTTTATGTATCCTGTTTATTGGTTACGTGGAATGTATGTTTACAGTTTCAGAATCTTCTATTTTTGAATTCTGTTAATTGACTATTTTATTTGAGCTATTTTTTTTCTTTTAACCAATTTGGATTCATTTTGATGGTAACCCATGTGATTGAGATATCATTCTTGATTTCTGTGCCTATGACATAAAGTTTTGATGCTTGACGTAGGAAGGAGCGGTGGAGCCCTGTGGTCTGCAGCCTGCAGAAATCCTGTGCTAAACGTCCTTGTTGCATGTAGCCTGTAGTAGAATCGCAGTAAGAGGAGGGTGTGTATGTGCGTGTGTGTATGTGCATTGACTGTTAATAGCTATTTTTTTTCTAATTGACTGTACAGTCAAGACAGAGACCTTGCCAGCAGTTGACGCAGAGCATCTTGAAACAAAGGAGCCTTTTAAACAAGAGGACGTCGCACGCGAGGCCACAGCTGACATTCCCACCTCCGTCACGGAGGACAAACCTAAGCAGGAGGAGCCGTCAGCGCAGAATGAGACTCAGACTGCTGCTCCTGTAACAGGTTAACATCTCTCGCTATTAATCTGTAACACCTGCTGCTTTCATATATATATTTTCAACTTGGCAACTACTCATTCTGGTTGACTAACCACTCCTACAGTGCATTACCTCAATAATAATCTAATTAAAACAGCCGTAGCCAATGCTTAGTTCTACAGATCAGCGCTTCCAACATCCTAAAACGAAACGAGTTGTAGAGTTAAAATGGCCAAAGGTTTATCGGTTGTCTATACCGGTCTGGAGTAAATTAGCATCGTTTATTAACTGAAAAAACCCTCCCTCCCATACCCCGCTCAGATTGGCTCTTGGATATATACACTTGTGCTTACGCAAGGTGACACAATAGTTAGTAATGGCTGAAATCCCCAAATGGCATTCTTAACTTGTCAACTCTATGACAATAAAGGCAAGAGGTGAACATTTCAATCCAACCCTATGATGGGGATTTTTTTGTCTATACCAATGTATGGAATAGTTTGCCTCCTTCGTGACCTGGCGACTTGATTTGCTGTTCCGTGTCTTTTATGGTTGGATTAAAGTTCATGGATCCCTTTAAAATATACAAATAACTGAAATCTCTCTCTAGACTCTTTGTATTTTGAAAGGTTCATATAGCAGTAACACTGTTCACAAGATTAAAGGAACATGGTTGTAACCTTCATTGGTCACTGTGGGGGGGACTTCACGCGACGTTTAATAGTTTCCATTGAACTAGACAAGGAAATATACGCTAGTTTAATGTAACTTTTTTTTTTTAACTGTGTGTATCTCAAAGGGGATAGGCCTCACGCTTTAATAAATGGGGACTAACTCTCTAAACTATGCGTTATAGTGCACTACAGTCCTAAACATCACGGTGGGTGGTGGGGGGCTTTTTAGATTTATTTTAAACTTCATACTAACCAAGCTGCAAGGACTCCCGATATAAGGGTTTGTTGTAGACAACTATTTGCATGTAGACAGACCCACCGAGTACAAAGCTGTGTGTGTATATATGTGTAATATATATATATAATGTTACATACTTTGGCAATCAATTTTATTTGGGAAAGACTGAGTGCTAGCACCTTGGAATATATATTATATAGGTCTTTAAATTGCACTGTAATATTATTACTGAGAAAAACCATAAATCTTCATGTTTGGAAGGAAATCCTCTTTGTGTGTGTTTGTGTGTTTTTTGTGTCTATTGTTTCTTTATAACAAGAAACAATTCCCCCCTTTCACCATGATTGTCAGCACCATGTCGTGTAAGATTAGCCAGATGCTGAACACTTATTCTAGAGGAGAAAGGATTGGAATCTCCTCGAGAAACTCTGTCCCTTATCTAAAGCGGCTTAAAGTTCTGAGAATGCGTTTGGCTTTCTTCCCATTCTGGCAAATCTGTCTGAGGCCGATAGTTGATTCCATTGTTACTCTGGGCTTCCAAATTCTGGTTACCAAGTCTCTAAGGGGACTACAAGGGAGAAGCTACATCATAGATGATTTTAAACTTTTTATTATTATTATTAGTTATATACAAACATAGGGAAATAACATAATGGACATATCATCGATTGCTGGTAGCGGTATTTATATATATAAAGCTTGTCAGTGCAGACTATGGGTGTTCACTTTTTGTCGACTCTCTGGAAATGGTTGTTGGAACCCTGCGAACGATTCAATTTTTTGGGTTGGTACAATTAAACGGCTACAAGCAATCATTGGTTCTAATTTATTTTGTCTGGGTTTTTTTCCTCTAGCTCCTCTGAAGCGGAATCCTCGAACTGACTCCTCTGCTAAATACAGCAGAGAACCCTGTAAGCAGCTTTATTTTACTACATGCTTGGCACCTTTTTAATGTAAAGGGAAGCACGATATTGCAATTTCACGGCTCAATTAACATGACGTGCACTTGGCTTTCTCTCCAGACCTCTTGCTTCATGCTAATGCTGATCCAAATGCATATTATGTTGCATTAATTTGACGCCATGGGTGGAGTTGTGTAGTAATTTAGTTGCAGGAGTTCACAAACTGCTTGGTGCCCAACAGATTGAGCATCATTTAACGCGGGGCTATAAAAAACCCCATGTTGCCATGGCGATAAATAATATTAAATGATGCGTTAAGTTTAATTCTCCTGGGTAACATTTTCACTGAAAATAAGATTTGTGATACCTCTCTAGCCTCAGGTTTGTATTTTAAAAAAAGTAGGAGAAAGTAGAATTACTTTAAGCAGGTTTACGTGCACGTGTAGTATCACATGGCCCTTTGGGGCCAAGCTTTTTGCTGGTTTTTCAGAAGTGTCATGAAACATGGCATCTGATTTATGAAGAAATTTTGCATATATATATATATATATATATATATGTGTGTTTCTATCCTCTCTTGTTTTATCTTAGTCTGCATCTCTGCAGGCATAACCTGGCACGAACTTCCGCTTTTCACTTCATATATTTTCAGAGGATGCTTACTTGTCGTGTGCCACAAAAGCATAGTATATGCGGCACTGGTTTTCTGCAGCTTCCTCTAAAGGATTCTTTCAGCCGGCTGTTTAGTCTGCAGGTTGTAAAAGCTCTAGGGCTGCGTTGAACGCCGGGTATGGCGTCAGTGCGGCAGCTGTCGGTGCCGTCGGAGGAAAGCAATATGTCTGTTTTCTAGAGAAACTGTTTAGATCTTCTTTCTCTAAGTGCAATCGAGTCCAAGCAGGTTCACTGGATCATCGACATGGTGGAAATCACACCAAGCCTCTGAATTTGTTGTATCTCTACAGTACGTGATTACGTTTAAGGGGTGGGGGGGCAATCTTTGTCTACCTCCTTTCGTATTCTATGAACATCCTTTAACAACCAGCTGTCAGCTTTGTGAAGCTTTTAAATGCATGTGAATTTTGCAGCGTCCCTTTAAATCTACAAAGCCTGGCATTACCCTGTTGGAAATTATCCTTTGTGTGTGTGTGTGTGTGTGTAAATAATGTGTGTGTGTATAAAGTGTATACCCAAACATGAGCAAAGTTTTTTATCTACTACTACAGCATTAGGGACATGGTACTCTTGGCTCCTGGGATTTGTCCAGAATTACACATGTGTACACATACAATAACAGCTGTTACAATATGCAGACAACATATTACTCAACTACAGAGCCTTGTAGTATGTAACCATATAAATCCCCCCCCCAGGGGTTGCCACTGTTATCGTTACTATGTAGATGTCATCACGTTACTATGTAGATGTCATCACGTTACTATGTAGATGTCATCACGTTACTATGTAGATGTCATCACGTTACAATGTAGATGTCATCAGTACCATCACTTACTATGTAGATGTCACACGTTACACATCACGTTACTATGTAGATGTCTTCAACACGTTAGATGTCTTCACGTTACTATGTAGATGTCTTCACGTTACTATGTAGATGTCTTCACGTTACTATGTAGATGTCTTCACGTTACTATGTAGATGTCATCACGTTGACTTGGTTTGCCATCTGAATTGAGTTTCAGTGCCGCCGCGCATGCTTTTTTCCCCATGTTCCTTGTGTTAATGTACTTATGTCTGTCTAGTTACCGTATCCATGTTCCAGGATGTCTCTTAGCAATTGTTTGCTTAACATGAAGTCTGCTCTGTGCCCAACTAACTTTGTAGGCTTGGATTGCTTTCTTTGTTGCTTAATATATTTATAGTGCGTTTGCCAAAATGTATATGGCTTCCTTGTGACTTACATTTTAAATATTTTATTTCTTATGACTTCCTTGCTATATTCTTGTAACGCTGTATGTGTTTTTGCATAAATTAGTGAAATAATCACATGTTCTCATTGTAAGAAATTTCACATATGGTGTTCTTAAAATGAGGACCACTTGTTTTATATGTAAAATTATTCAACTACATTTGGCCAAGTATTATAATATTGTGTCTGTGTATAATCATACATTAACTCCTTCCTACCCTCTCAGAAGACTACCAGTCTGGGCAAAAATGTCCCTAATTGTGTTTGCAGATCAGCTTGCCGAGTGTTATACTCATCGCTGAATCTTTGAACAGATTTTGGTGAAATTTATTTGGATTGCGTAATAAGTGCACACCTCCGCAACCGGGAAACCGGCTGTGTCTTGAAATCAGGTGGATTAACTGTTAAGGAGAGGATAGCTGTTGCCATTAGGATATTTTGAAGTCCCACTTCTGATATCTGCACTTCTCCCACATCGCTGTACCTTTTCTCATTCATACACCTGTTCTTTTCACGCCTTTCTCTTTTTAGACCCTTCTTATTAATCTTTTGCTCTTGTATCCCTAGACCATTTTGTTTCCTTCCTCGCTCCTGACAGTGTCCTCCTCTATTGTCCATTTCGTTTCCCCCATATTAGTTTTCCTGATCAGTGTCCTCTGTCATGACTTAAAAGTAAATCTATCCTAATGGGGATCTTCACAGTTTGTGCAAGAAGTCCCATTGTGACGCGCATGCACACACACCTCCTGTTGTGTGGTTGAGGTCTCTTCCCAGACCTGTCATACAGCAAATAGGCCTATACTGTGCCCCCTGGTAACAGCCCACCAAGGCCGTGTTCCACATGTTGGACCCCCACCACCCAGTGCTCCATTGCCTCCGATCCAACATTTCTGTAGATGGCTCCTTTATAACATAGCTTGCTAAGAGTAAGGGTTACCTGTACACCTTTTTTCTCATGGGCCCTACCTGTTATTCCACCCCTGCCAAATAGTTGGAAGGGACACACGTAGCATTAACTATTAAAGTTCTTTTTTCTTTGCCCCTTTGAGGTTTAGTCGTTATCTTTCTTTTGGTAACAAACAGCGCAGAGCAGCCTGAGTGGACGGAGTTTCTATGCCGCGCTTTTTTGTTTTTGTTTTACAGTTCATTTTGTTTCCTTTTTTGTTTTGTTCCATAAGGACGTTTTTATTTTCATTTTCTTTATTTTGTGTTCTGTTCTTACAGTAACAAATACTTTGAAGAAAACCGATAATCCAGCTCCCAAAGCTGTGACCCTGGAACTGGACCCCAACAGGTTTAAGTGCAAGTTTTTGGATTGCTCCAAATCTTTTCGCAAAGCGAAATTGCTACATTACCACATGAAGTATTTTCATGGCGTTGAGAAGGCAGAGCAGGATCAGTGCCCTGCGACCAGACAAATGCAAACAAGAGGCTCTTTAGCTCACGAAAAAGCCAACCAAGAAATCACAAAGAGGAGACGGACCACATCTGGTTCCCTACGTAAGAACGTTTGCCTTCTGTCGTCCTGTGGCTCCTTATAGGATTAGATTTTACTTCTGTTGTAATGATGTAGAGTATAAATAAATCACTTGTCACTCCCCGAGTAGTTGTAGCGCGGTGTGGTGTATTAATGCTGCACAAGTGGTGGCTTTGGACCTTAAAGTGAACCGGTCACCTCTTTGAAAGCACATCTCAAGAGTGGCGTCCATCTTGGTTTGGTTAGAATAATTATTGACCTTCTGTGTGATCTGGGGACATTGGAACTACGTCACACAAAGCATGGTTCCTAAACGATTTGAGAAAAATGTTAGCATCATAAACTCCTGGTGTTGTCTACCGCTTTTGTTTGGATATTCAATGAAATCAACACGTCGGTTCGGTAATCTTTATTATGGTAAAAGGGTCTTTGAGAGCCGGAGAATTATGCGTGGTTCTTTTGGGAAGACCAACATATACGTTCGTCTCTCTTCCCCATGAAATCCACTTGCTGTTGGGCAGGTTTCACCTCCGCCATTGTCTGTGGCTTTACGTATGTGTGACGTCTGTTATAATGCAGTGCGGTGTTGTGCGATCTGTTGTTAGGCCTCCCATCCTTTATGAAGCTAAAATAAGGTATTTGCTACAAACACTGGGAATTCTGGTGTTTCTACTTTTTCAACTGTTCATGTCTTGTGAGGAATTGACTTTAGTCAAAAGTGGTACCTTTTTAAATGCACAGAAAAGAAAAATGTAGAGTTGCATCATGGCCGGTTAACTAATTGAAAGTGGTGTCTTGCAGCAATTCCTTAGTGTCCTTAAGACTGTTTAACAACTTTGTGAACGGTCTTTGTCCTGCTTGACAGTTAGAATCAGGAGTGTAACGAGAAACCACGGGAAACAATGCCCCGGGGTCCCCTGACATCACAAGCAACATGCGCTGCCGGTGCCCCCAAACAGCGTGCTGCCGGTGCCCCCTAAAGTGGCGGGCCCAGTCGCAGTTGTGACCCCTGCCACCGTGGTTCTTACGGCACTGGTTGGGATGCCTGCTTTGCGAACCCCAAATTCCCGTTTCTTGGCATTTACTTAAAAACTGATCTATCGTGCGTTTGTTTATAACTTCTCATTATGTGGTTTTGCCGAACAGAACTTACCATGCGCAGTTATTCCATCTCTGGCTTTTGGTAGCTAAAAACTCGGTCTGTGTGCAAGTCCCAGAATTGCAGCATCTGAACATCAAATCACTCATTTAATTGCTTTTTAGCTCCTTTGAGAAAATCCTCTTCTGACCCATAGTGAAAAATTGGACAGGACAGTGGTCCTGAGGAATACTGAAAGCTTATTAGATTTTTAGCGCGTTAAGACATGGAATCGCACATTTTAAATTGTTGGCTAAGGGGTTTCACGTTGCGTATCACTGGAAGTGTCTCTTTTGGTATGATGGGTGTTTTGGAAACTGCTTGTGTTTACTAAAATGACTCTCCCCTGATCACAGAATTCTTCCAAGTATTGTGGTTTCATTATATTGCTTAAAAACCAATAGGCATACAGCGCATGTTTTCAATATAACTGATTTAGGTATTCCCGATTCAGATCACTCACTTCAGTTGTCACTAAGAAGTCCACCTCACGATGGAAAGGCTGAGAAGAGTGAAAAGAGACGCCATTCAACGCCGTCTTTAAACAATACCAACTCCCACCGCCTGTCTCTGAGAGAGAAGAGCAAGGAGAATCTGATCCAGAAAACTCACCGCAGGCTGGAGAGACTTTCAGATGGCGGTAAGAAGTTTTAATCTCCCACATATCATTTTTGCAAATGTCTTCTGGGCCTTAATGACCTTTCGCAGGAAGCCTGACCTCACTATTTAATGTTACATCACACTGGTGTCCGTGACTTCAGAGCTTGTCAAATATATGGCGAGGATAGTTACTTTTTTGGGGTCAGAGGGGTGTTTATTTAATCATTTGTATTGTCACCTGAACCATCTGATTTGTAGGTTGTGAAATCTGTGGTCTTTCTCCATCTGACAAATGCAAGCCCTACTACCACATTCACAGTCCTTCATAAGATGCGTTGCAACAAACCGCTCCATAGTTTGATTATATTTTGGCTTCTTTACCAGACTTCTACTAACTAGGTTTGAGCAATGGATCGCTGGGATATATATGTACATGGTTATGTTAAATATAAAAGGTTAACAGTGTCTAATGTTATGGTTAAAGAGCCGTTTGGGGAATGGAAACATAATTATCTGCGTGTTGTTTTACACAGTTAAAGACAAGGAGAAGACCAAAGAAAAATGTAAAGATTTCTTGAATCTAAAATCCAAGAAGAAGAAAAAAAAGAAAAAGAGAACAAAGTCTGGTGAGAATTTTGAGTGGATGGAACCTCCAACCTCCGCGTTAAAGTAAAATTCATTAGCCATTTAAATGTTGGCGTGGTCCTATTTTGATGATTTTAGTGGTTACTCTTCCATTCTCTTCTCTTCTGATCATTTAAACTAAATGCTGAAAATTGGAAATATTTCATAAACGTAACACTTCTATTGTCGCCTTTGTGTTACTCTATCACAAGAGATTCTCTAGTTTGGCGCAATATCAAATACATTCGTACAGTTCTGCCTGCTTACAGGGGAGGGTGGGTAACATTTGGCCCTAGCGGCAAGCCCAACAGAGTGACTCAGTAACAGTGCCCCTAAAACACACCTAGAAGAGTCCCGACCCCAAGTTTGAAGGACTCTGCTCTATTAAGCCACCGTTTTATGTTAACGGTTATTTACGATCAGTATGTTTCTCATGAATAACTGACAGTACAGGGTCAACAAATACAAAACATCGAAAGAAATCATCGCAAACCCTTTTATTGGCGGTTTCCTGTGTACATTATCGGTTACGCTATGGAAATGTTATTTGATGGTTTACAGACTGTATTATACACACTTGCTGATTTAGCTTTTTTCTTGTCATGTCTCAGAACTCTCTGGAAGTGAAGAAAACATTGATATCTCTAAAGAGCTGTCTCCCAAGAAAACATCTCTTACAAAGCTGAATAATGACTACAGAAGCCATTGTCCATTAAAGAACCCACCGCCGAGGAGCTGTGATCATGGATGTCGTAAGGACACCGCCAGATTAAGTGGTAATCATAACCGTTCTACGCTTGACTCAATATGTATCGCTATACTGATATGATCAGTTCGTTTTAAAATGGACCTGCCGCATGAAAAATATCATCTTTTTTCAGTCCTGCTCTATTTTTTATTAATATGCCAGGTTTTATGTCTTGGGGATCATTACGCTGGTGGCTGAGAGGTTGCTCATGCTTGTAAACCACCTATCATCCCTGGCCCCTGCACAAATTACCAACCCAACTGATCATTTTTGCATTTAAATAAAATCAAGTAACAAATTTCGTGACGGGAATTGTGGACGGTCCAGAGAACTATAAAATGTTTTCCAGCTGCTATAAATCTGCCCCTAGTGTCTGATATCTACTGCTACCTTTTCTGTTTCTTACTCGGTCCTAGGTCATCCGTTTTCTTGTATATTATATTTCCACTTATTTTGTGAGGCTGGGATTCCCCGTCATTGGCGTTCCGCACCAACTAATGGCTTTGGCGTTAATCCATTTTACCCCATTGTTACACTTTACAGATGAAGATACATTAAGTGATTCTTGTACCGAAAGCTTGATTTGGAGTGACGAAGATAATGAAGAGATTGACGTTACAAACGCCGATGAAGACATGGATGAAGAGGAAGGTGATTGTGAAATTGTGCGCTGTATGTGTGAAGTGCAGGAGGAGAACGACTTCATGATCCAGGTAGGTGTCTTGCTAACCTTTTGAGGGTTTGTCATGAAACTTGAAAGGCATGTTCTGTAGAAATAACATATGATGTCAGAGCTGTTGGCAAATAAAAGCACAGTCCTACACGCTGATGGCTCTTTTTCGTCAGCATGTAAAAAGCATGCTATAGGTCGCCATTTTATTCCTCCAAACTGAAAACAAACATCGTGCTACTGCTTAAAAACGGCTAGAGAACAGACCAGAGAACACTTAACCGTAACTGCAATCTATGCATGGTTGGTGAGCAGAACACTCAAAAGATTGAGCTTAAGCCAAACCAATGCTCTGCAGGAACGTTTCAGAGAAAGAGGAACGGTCACTTATCTAAAATATCTTACTGAAACTACCCAGCTACACAAAACTATATTGTGGCATAAAATAATCATCCAAATCCTGAGGACAGTGACTTCATTGGGTGTTCCCATGATATGCATATAATGAGGGTTACTAATAGGTGTGTCTATGTATATATATATGTGTGTGTATGTACATATATAATATATATATATTATATATGTGTATATACACACACACACACACATGTGTATATATATATATATATATACACATAGACACACCTATGTGTGTGTGTATATATACATATATAATATATATATATTTTTTATTATTCAGAGGGATGCTTAGCTGTTTTAATTTGTGAGCTATTTCTGCTCTGCATAGCTAAAAAAAAGTGTTTTGCGGAGATTTGGTTTAAAAATGAGGGACTGAAATTAAGACTTGGTGCCTTGTGTTCTACTGAAAGTGCTTCTGTACTAATGTTAACCCTTGCTATGGTACCATGGGCAAAAAAAAGCCCTTGATATTTAATTGTAACCCAAGAACATGGCTACCAGAAGTGGCTAATACTGCATGATCAATCGACTGTCGATTTATTTAGGAAGATTAATGGTAGGGCTGTTCTTTTGTGCAGTGCGAAGACTGTCTCTGCTGGCAGCACGGTGTCTGCATGGGTTTGCTGGAAGATAATGTTCCAGAGAAATATACCTGTTATATCTGCCAAGATCCACCAGGTACAACACTGCTGCTGCTTTTCAGTAATGTTTAGGGGCTGCGTTTTAGCTAACCTTGGATACATTCGCATTTAGCCCATAATATTTATCTGAAATACAAAGCCTCATGGTGATCATTCGCTCTCCTAGCGGTCTGAATCGTTTTAGCATGACATACAAGCACTACGTTGAGTTTTATTGCAACTATTTTAAAATAGAAACGCAGAACTCAATTAAACTGCATCCACGCGTTCCACGAGATCCTGACACTGATCAGACTGCGCTTCGTCTAAAAGCATCATGAAAACCTACATTATGGCATAAATCTAATCGCCCTCCATTCTTTCATTGCTATTCTTACCATTGGCTAAAGTATGGGTCACATGACCATTCTTTAACTCGTTTAAACTGTGGGTACTGGAAAGTCTATCTGTCCCTTTTATAGACAACAATTCAGAATGATGTCATATACACAGGTTCGTATTTTAGCTGAAATTTGTAATGGCACTTTTTGACAAGCAGTTTTTGTTGCATTATTCAGGTCAGAGGCTGAGTTTAAAGTATTGGTACGACAAGGACTGGTTGAACGAGGGCCACATGCACGGCTTGTCCTTTCTAGAAGAAAACTACTCTCATCAGAACGCCAAGAAAATAGTGGCCACTCATCAGCTTCTCGGAGACGTGCAGCGAGTAATAGAGGTCCTGCACGGACTGCAGCTGAAGATGAGCATATTGCAGTGAGTAATCGGAGTTATGGTTGTTACGGCTTACAGAAAGCCCGTGCCTTGCCGTGGGTGGCTGTGTGTATTCAGAGTTGTGTTCTCAGTGTTAAATGTTGTGTATATTATACAGAAGTAAAGAACATCCAGATCTCAAGTACTGGGGGCAGCCGTGGAAACCGCATCTACTCAATGACAAATGCTACATCAAACGCAGCCCCGAGCAAAACTCTTTCAAGGAAGATTCCGCCAATTACAGGACTTACAATGGGGCAGCGGATAAACCATCGCCCATTCCTTCTGTGGAGGAATCGTATATCACCAGCGAACACTGTTACCAAAAACCTCGGACCTATTACCCTGCGGTAGAGCAGAGACTAGTTGTGGAAACGAGGAATTCGGCATTGGACGCTGGGGTGGACCGAATCCGGCAGAGCCGGGAAGACTCAATAGCTGACAGACTTGGGTGGGAGTTGGACAGAGAGCTGATAAAGGCTGAGAGCGAATCCAAGCATAATTACTGTAAGGTGAGTTAGTCAACTTCTAAATCACTTGGCCGATAAAACTATCCACTTTTTTCATGTATTGTGCATTTTTTCTGGGAGGAATGTTGGTTTCTGGAATTTAATGACCCTCATCTATTCAGGAATATGCAAGCTGCTTGTCAAGTTCTAAAATATTATTTATGCAACGTCGGTCAATGACATCAACTATCGCAATATAGCAGCATAAAGTGCAATGAAACCCGATGACATTTATACTTGAGAGGCGTTTCTAAACAGCATTTGCATTTAAGCCTTTATTCATCTTTAGTGGCCTGACCCTATAGCCGCCTAACCCAGCAGATACAAACTGCAAATGCTGTTTAAAAATGTTTTCTTGGAGTGTTTCTATCGGAATTTTTGCTCTTTCATCAAGTAGAGCATTTGTGAGGTCAGACACTGATGAGAACATTTTAATGTTAATGTACTTAGAATGCAAAGTCATTGAAGTCCCTGTTGAAATGGTCAGGTCTTCCAATACTTTCATCCATATAGTGTATTTGTTGCTGCCGATCCATGAGTTCTTAGATGCTTCTACTTCCATTGTAAGCATTAATACCACATATAATTCTAAAGGTCAGAGAGAGCCTTGCGAAAAGGAATCTGCCGCCACAATCTCCACAGCCGCTGGACAACGGGAACGCAGCAGTCACTTCGCAGCTACAGTGGCAGCTTAACCTCCTGGCCCATCTGGAGTCTCTGCAAGACGAAGTCACTCACAGGATGGATTTCATTGAGAAGGAGCTCGACGGTAAATACATGAGGCTAGAATGCTATTTAATTTTACGAGGTTAAAGTGGCTGATTTCCTTATTAATACTGAATATTTTAGGACCAACCGAAATCATTTAACGTCCATATCAGGACAATAAGTTTCATATTTATATTTTACTTTATTAAATGTTTAATCCCTTAACGACCGATGATGTGCCCGGCAATGATAATGGAGCCCAGCTTTCTAATCGTAATTATGTTTTAAAAACATAAATAGAAATTTGGTAACATTTAAAAGCAATTATGCAGTGATGTCACCATCCCCCCTGATGGTTCCCCTAACCATCCAGTTCCAACAAAATGTAAATAAAGGAAAAAATGGAAAACTATATATAAATAAAATATTTTTATGAGCAAGTGCTCAAATTAGCACTATATCTTTGCAAAAATCTCCCATACTCCTCAGCTGAATTATGAGCATTATGGGAGATGTAGTCCTGCAGCAGCTGGAGGGCCGCAAGTTGGATACCCCTGATATAGGACATGGGGGCAGAATGACCAGATTTGGAAAAAAAAATAGTTTTGAAGTAGCAAAACACTACTTGTACTTAATGCCCTATAGCTTGCAAAAAAATTGTTTTTGTTTTCTTTTCTTTATATGTTTCTGACGCTTATGCTTTTCTGTGTTTTTTTTTTTTAACTGCAGTTTTAGAGAGCTTCTTAGACTACACAGGAGAATTGGAACCTCCAGAACCACTCGCACGGCTTCCTCAGCTAAAGCACCGGATCAAGCAGCTTCTCACGGACCTCGGCAAAGTGGAGCAGATAGCGGTTTGCTGCTCGACATGAGAACGCCCAGCGCGTTGCGGAAGCGTTTCCTCGAGGCTGTAGCAGAGGTTCCAGGCACTTACGGAGCGTTGGGGGAAATGGCGTGCAGATTGCATGCGCTGCAGCGGAACCTGCTGGGCTGATGGACAGCATCACCTGCTCCCGGCTGCGGATCACCATAATGTTTAATAATGGATGGCGTTTTACATGAATGTAGAACTGAGGCTTGTACTTTTGCTTTCGTTCTTGTTTTGGGTTGTCCTCATAATGTTAGTTGCTAATTTTGATTGCAGCTTTTTAACCCTTTTCATACCAGAGGGGTTTCTGCGCTTCAAGAAACGTGTTAGCCTACGGAGTTAAAGATTGGGCTGGAATTTTTTTTCGTTCTTAAATATTTCCTTTCCAAACTGACTTGAAATACTGCCACCCACAAAAAAAAGCATCGTTCGAAGCCACGCGCCCATCCGTGGGAATAGCTGCAGACTCTGTTCTTCGTTATATTTGCGGCTTGTTGTTTTTTGCATACGTATAGAACGGTATTTAAACAAGATGTAGTCATGACCTTTTTGCTAAGCGCAGTGATGTTCTACTTCTCATTGTATTCTGTTGCGGCGGTGTTAGTAGATATTCCGGTTCGGATAGCTTGCTTGTTGTAATTGCGGTAATGGTACACATACACTGTATCTTACTAGGGCATGATTTCAAACGAAGAATGATCTTAGACGCTTTTCATATGAATCATTTCTAATGAATTCTGGCCACGCCGTGCCTACAGAATGAGAAAAACTAAACGATGTATCGTTGTTGAATGCAATTGATTAGCAATGGCTTTCCAAACAGTTTGGGCTATTTTTGCCCCATATCTGTAAACAGGAATAGCTCCTTACGTCTCTGTTTAATCGTTTGTATGACAGGTACTAACCTCGTCCATCTTCCCGTAACCTTCAGAGAAAGCATCTGAAGAGCTTTATTCATTACCATTCCAGGACATGAGTTGGGTTCCTATACCAAATCATTGACTTTTCTTTTACGTTTCTCCCTGTTCTTTAAAACCACACTCTTGTATGTCAAACATGCATCATGGTTTAATGCCTAAAGTTAAATATATATTTATATTTTTAATCGCTGACGCTCTGCAGGTTCCCTTGTTGCTTTTTTTGGCTAGTGGTCCGAATCGGCGTTTGTATTCATTTTCTAAGAACAAATCGGTTTATTTCCTCGACGGATGAAAAGTCCCGTTCTTAGGCTTTCATTTGTAACGCTGTCGGTAGCTCCAAACGTAGAGAGATGCCAAGCATCTCGGACACATTCTCGTTTCTGCCTTTGTCGACTTTTATTGTTCTCTGTTCATGTATATTTTTTTTCCTTTCCTTTTCCGCATGAGTGTTAAACACAAAAGTAAAAAGGGTGATGGGGAAGGACGGGAAGTATCTGTATTGTTTTTGTAACCAGCTGCAAATAATGAATCCTGCGTCAATCTAATAGACTAAAAACACATTTTCAGCAACGTCCTTTTGTTCTTTATAAATGATAACTTTATTCATGTTTTTTTTTTTCCCATGCAGCTGTTTATTAAATATTGAATGGTACAAACTGATTAACAGATTTGTTCTGAAGGAGTGTGTATTGTCTTCGCTTTTATTGTCTATTTTCTTTATTTTATGTTACAAGCGGTAGTAGGGGGGCCCTGGTGTTAAAAGTATCCAGTCTGGGGTGAGTTATCAGGGCCAGGAGGTAAGATGATGACTACTTGGAATGAGATGTTGGGGATTAAGATCCGACACAGACGCCCTCCCTATATTAGATGAGAGGTTAATGTGCGTTGCAGTCTTACAAAGCGTGGGACGTATATGTTTTCAAAACTAAGTAAAATGTAAATCATAACGTAGAAGAAGTTAAAGATGCATTAAAGATTTCTCTTAAGCAGACGCTGCAACCATCGTGTATGCATTTAATGCGTATGAAAGCTGCAGATCCACGGAGGATTTATGCGGAAATGTGAGCAGCTCCAAAACTTAGATGTATGCATTTATTATATAATATACAGTGTGTTTATATATAATATATATAATATTTATTTGAGGGTGATGTTCAACATTGTCGTTAACGCTTTTGATCTAAAATGCAGCATTAGATGGATGACCCCTTCGGTATCCAGAACTTTACCAGAAATCATAAAGGAAACTAAATTATTTGTTTATTCCCTCGCTTGGAATTCTGATCAGACGCTTGCCATGTGACCTAAGAGCATGCTGTGATAGGTTGTTGCCTTAAAACGCTTTTAAAACGTTTGTCCCATTAAACATGCGATTAAAATGACGCCATTACAACTGATCTGTTTAAAGAAGCAGTGGGGGTGATATATTCATGGTATTTATAAACGCAGATTGCATGATTTGATCACGGTGTGAGTTAATATTACCGTACTACATACACACAGCCAGCACCTACGGTGAGCGGCTAGAAAACGGCATCATGGGAGGGACTTTATGTTATAGAGGGACAGCTGGCAGATATCCCTGGCCGTGCACCCAGTGTCGCACCTTTAGAAGTGCTGGGACGATGTCTATCTGATCCCCGGTGAAACGCGGTAATCCGACGCTTGACGTTACTGTTCTGTCGCGTGTTTCCTGCTCCGTGAAACAAAACGCCCCGGATTCCTCGGCCAATCAAAGCGATGGGCGTGGCTGATGAGCAGGTTTGTTTTTTCCCTTTCGTAACCCGGAAGTGCATCGAGCTGAAGTCACAAAGCACCG
This sequence comes from Spea multiplicata, assembly GCA_009364415.1. Taxonomy (NCBI): domain Eukaryota; kingdom Metazoa; phylum Chordata; class Amphibia; order Anura; family Pelobatidae; genus Spea; species Spea multiplicata. Next base: position 39,506 of record VKOC01003580.1, read on the forward strand.
CGATCCTTTGCCTTCGAGGAATGAGTTCAGCCCGGTAAGTGATGTTACCCCCGGCGGAGAGGCTCCCGTGTAACCCGCATTCTAGGGGCACGGGAGATCCAGTGTGATGGGTGCAGGATGAGGAGCCTAATTTCCGGGAGAAGTGGGCGAGCGAGTCCGCTATGTAGGTCGGTGCCCACGGCAGGGATCCAGTTCGGGATAAGAGTTTATTTGGGGCAACTGGCCTGCAGGGAGTTAATTTTGGAGAGAAGGCTACTGGTAGGGGACCTGCGTTGGGGTGCTGGCAGTGAATGGGTGCCATCCAGTCAATTCCCCCGGCCCTAGGGGGTAACAGAAAGCTCAGTTTACCCAGGAAGGAGAATAAAGGCCGGTTCTGTGCGCTGCTGGGAACCTCCAGGAATCGGGTGTTTCTCGCAGACCCTTGTGTTGCGGGCGCCGGCGGGCTGCGCGCCGTACATGGACAGACTGGGATTTAAACCTCATTACTTCGTAAAGAATCAGATCGCTACCCATCGCCTGTTTTACCTTTATCAATGCTTTTTGCTCTCTTCTTGTTTTGCAGAAGATGGCGGGAGGATACGGCGTGATGGCAGATGATGAAACCATCGATTATTCCGTCCACGAGGCATGGAACGAGGCCACAAACGTCTATTTGATTGTGATTCTCGTCAGCTTTGGACTCTTCATGTATGCAAGGAAGTGAGTTACGTTTGTCTTGGTGGGAGATCCTTTACGATATTCTAGCGTAAAAAAAAATAAAGAAAATGTGATATCTAATAATATGTATTAATCCCTTATTTTATAAATAGCTGGCCAATTAGAGTCACTTTCCCGATGGGGGGGGGATTATGGGGTGGAATTACTGTCACTCTAGAATGCTTTGACCTGTATTTTGTGACTGTTTTTATGCAGAAATAAAAGAAAGATAATGAGGATATTCACGGTTCCTCCTGCAGCGGAGACGTCATCCGAGACAAACTTCTACGATGACGTGAAGAAGATTCGCCTACGCCAACAACTGGAGATGTATTATATCGGTGAGACGGATCATAAAGTTAATGGGGGAAGTTAAACTAAGTCTGGATTTCTTTTTTTCTATCGAAGTGATATCTAATGCACGTTACCGTCGCTGTATCTGGATATTATTCCATATAAACGAGCAGAAAATAACCTTTGTGCAATACAGCTAGAATTAAAGCAAGTTTAAAGTCCAACAAGAGATTTTAATATACCGTATTTATCGGCGTATAACATGCACTTTTATATCTAAAAAAATAAGTTTAAACCCCGGTAAGTACGGTAAATCGCAACCCCTGCACCTTTCCGCATATGGAAGTTATAAGGGTCAGAAGCTTAGCTTTACTGAAGGGTAGGTAGATAAACGGAACAGCGCCCCATCAGAAATGGTAAAGGCTAGTATAGTAAGGGAATTTAAACACGCAAGGGTGTGAGAACATTACATTTCAAAGTCGTGTTTTTGGTTTTTTTTTTAATGTACAGAATTATTTAAACATAATATGTAAGCTTTCATCAAGTCGGTGGGCAACCGGAGCAAAAGTGGTGGATGTGTTAACTTTTGCATTTTGGTCTAGGATGGTGGCCATTGAATCGAAATATCCTCTAGACTGTAAGCTTATGGACCGGTCTCTATTTACTTAACGTAAATGATCATTTTTAATCTGTCGGTTTTAGTTTTGTTAGACTCTTTGAATGTATGGACTATATGAAGGGCTATGTGCACAAATTGTTAGCGCTGTATGAATAAAAGATAATATGCTTGATGCTTTTCAGCACGGAAACACGATCAGCACGGTCAAAGTGACAGCGTCCAGCTTACCGTGGAATGAGGAGAGCTCTGGTCTCGTGTGTTTGTGTGTGTATATATATAATATATATATAGATATATACACGTTACAAAGCTTCCGCATGAAGAGGCCGTGTTGGCGAGTCACCGCCTGTTACCAGCCACACTAAACATGTTGGTGTCTTTACAGCGATCAGATGAGGGACCGGATTATATACAAAACCGAACAACAAATACGTTTTTTTACATATTTATTTCATGCTTCTAGTGCCATTCTGTACACCCAGTGCCCTCCCGCGGTCTGCCATCTGTACCTCATCTCAAGGAGCTGCCATGTTTGTGAGGGCGAAATGTAGTTAACCCAAATTAATTTCAATTATCACAGATTAAATGGAATATAGGTATGTACTATATGTCTGTGCATAGATGTATTATAAATGTATGAAACGGATCAGGATTTTGTGTAGTTTTTCTTCTTAATAAAATTCCATGAACCCTGGTTGTACCTTTTGCTTCCCAAAGCTTCTGATTATGTCTCTTAATTAATGATGTCGCTGGTTGAAGAGTTGGGGCTTGCCTGATGCGCAGTGTATGATGTATGTTGTATGCATCTCTTCATTCTAAAGTGTGATGGTTATGTACGGTGGTTTTATTGTGCATTGGCATAACACAAAATGTTAGTGTATATTCTTATTAAAATGAATATGTGTGTGTATGCATTAGCTAAAACTATGGGTATCACACTGGGGAAAAAAGAGATCATTAAATCATATTTAATTTACTTACTTTATTACTCTGTTAGATTCTCTTGATAAGAGTCCCCAAAAGAGTTTTGTTTATATTACCACTTATGAAATACTTGGCATTATATATATATATGTCTATCTCTCTATCCATATATTATATATATATATATATATTATATATATATACATATCTAACTCCACCATCCAAAAGTATGAGGTCACATAGAACTGTCTCTGAAAACAAATGTTGTCTATTAAAATGACATGAAATGCATCAGAAATACAGCACAGGCATCATTATTGTTATAAATGACTGAATGATTGTAGCTGAGAACGGCTGATTTTTCAGAGGCTCTTTATCACTCCCATCATTCCTGCGTTCCAACGGCACGTTGTGTTTGCTAATCCAAGTTTAACTTTAAAAGGCTAATCAATCGTTAGAAAAACCCCTTTGCAATTGTTACAGCTAGACATTTATTTTCCAAGTGACAACACATTTTAGAATGGTAGTCTGTGTGTGATATATATATATATGTGTGTGTGTATATATATATATATATCACACACTACTGGTTCACAATTATATACTGACATTATAACTGTAAGCATTTTCTAGCAGGCTTGTCGCTGAGAGTACCCAGCCCCGCCCTGCTATTGTGATGTAACATATGTGCCACGCCCTTCTACTGTGACATAGTGTAGGTTATAAAAGCACTGGCCGTTAGGCCAGCAGATGCTTTTGTAAGCTGACAGTACAAGATGAGGAGCATAGCTCTGGTTTTCGTTGTTACTGTTCTGATCCATGCGATCTTCTCTTTGGAGATTTACACAAATAGCTGGGCTGTGCACATACCCGATGGCTCTGTAGAGGCAGAACGTATTGCACAGAAATTCGGTTTCATCAACCTTGGGCAGGTGGTCCTTGGCAGTGATTTCTACCATCTATCTCATCGTGGCATTCAAAGGAAATCCTTCAGCCCTCACTGGGGTAGAAATATTCAACTGAAAAAAGAACCCAAGGTTAGCTGGTTTGAGCAGCAGACACTGAAGAGAAGGGAGAAAAGACAGCCTGATATGGTTCCCACAGACCCCGTCTTCAGCTTGCAGTGGTACCTGCATAAGGATGAAAACCTTGACTTAGGCATCCAGACTGCTTGGAACCGTGGATATACCGGACGAGGCGTGGTGGTGACCGTTCTGGATGATGGGCTTGAAAAGGACCACCCCGATCTCGCATTAAACTATGATCCGGAGGCGAGTTACGATTTTAATGACAATGATCCTGACCCTCAGCCCCGATATAACCCATCTAATAAGAACCACCACGGGACCCGCTGTGCAGGCGAGGTGGCTGCGGTTGCCAATAATGACATCTGCGGCGCTGGAGTAGCATACAACGCTGGAATAGGAGGTGTGCGAATGCTGGATGGGATACACACAGACATTGTTGAAGCTCAGTCGTTGAGTTTGAACCCACAGCATATTGACATTTATAGCGCCAGCTGGGGTCCCACTGATGATGGAAAGCTACTGGATGGACCAGGAGTGTTGTCTTCTGAGGCTTTTTACAAAGGAATACTAAATGGCCGCCGTGGCCTTGGATCTATCTTTGTTTGGGCATCTGGAAACGGTGGCAGGAATAATGACAACTGCAACAGTGACGGCTACTCCAACAGTATCTACACTATTGCTGTTGGGGGTGCCACAAAACGTGGAACGGTCCCTTGGTACAGTGAGGCGTGTGCATGCAAACTTACAAGCACTTACAGCAGTGGTGGTGGTGAGGAAGGGACTTTTATCACCACTGATATAGGCCACACCTGTACAGATAAACACACCGGGACTTCAGCCGCCGCTCCACTTGCTGCCGGGATCCTTGCTTTGGCATTGGAGGCAAACCCAGCTCTTACATGGAGGGATATACAACATATCGTGGTAAGAGCGTCCAGTCCTGCCCACCTAATGGCTGACGATTGGGTCATAAATGGAGTGGGAAGAAAAGTGAGCCACTATTTCGGCTACGGACTCTTGCATGCTGGACGAGTAGTGGAGCTGGCCGAAACATGGGAGACAACGCAGCCTCAAAGAAAGTGCCTCATAACAATTGTGAGCACCCCCAAAAAAGTGTATTCAGATCTGATTTTGACTTACAATGTCACTGCCTGCTCTGGGTCCCCCGATCAAATAACATCCCTTGAGCATGTCCAAGCCCAAATGTCCCTCAGCTACAGTCGCAGAGGTGACCTGGAAATCTATCTTACCAGTCCTATGGGCACCCGTTCTGTGCTGATGGGCGAGAGACCACATGATACCAGCACTGATGGGTACAAAGATTGGTCCTTCATGACCACACAATCTTGGGATGAAAATCCATCGGGCCTTTGGACCTTAGAACTTAGGAACAGAGGAAACTACACCAACCACGGATTTCTACGTCAGGTCACGTTGATTTTGTACGGGACCGATGAACACATGATGTCCAGGAAAATCAAGAAGTCTGTCATGAGAAAGTGTCTGAGGTGGGATAGAAATGGGTTGTGCATAGAATGTTTGGCACCATATTATACCTTTGGAAAGCTCTGTCTATCTTACTGCCCTGCCAAATACTTTAAGTCTACGCAGAGAGCGGAGGTGTCAGAGCCCAGCAGCTTTCACCTTGCTCGTTTTTGTGCCGCTTGCCACCCATCCTGCTTTACGTGTAAAGGGTCGTCTGCCAATAATTGCACTTCCTGTTCCCCTTTATACGAATACAATGGAAAAGACAACTCATGCGTAAGATCTGACTCCCCAAGTGTAGACTTCCGGAACGCCTCATTCATCTGGATCCCTCAAACGACATTAGTGGCAGTGATAATGAGTGTGGCCATTGTAATGGTTATGGGAACGCTGGTGGTTTTCATTCACTGGTATCTACGAAAAAGATCACGAGTAGACCCCAGTCCCGTCTGATGGGCAACCACCGTGCTCTAAATCAGATCTGGAATCTGCGCAGGGAGGAGATTTCCTCTGCTTTTGAACGCTGATGAGGACAAATTCAAGGAAGAGTAGAGACCCAACCTGACGCGGATAGCACTGTTACACCAATAAAATTCCTTTTACTATTTGGCAAAAATACCTTTTCCTTGTTATATTTTACAAATTTAGATTTTAAGTACCTGGAAATTTTATGTTGAATAATAAGACAATTAAACCGTGCTCGCATGCTTGAAGGAAAAGCTTAGACCGATCTCAGATATCATATCTTGTGTGGATTCCAAAACAAGAATCAAGCATTCTATAGCAATGCACATTGATTAAAGATTGGAAATACATCATTTTTATGTGACTTAATGTCACCACTGACAAATGGGTTTTTTGTTTTTTTTTGCATTTAAGTGACTTAAAAGTTAAGTAATACCCCAGATCCTTACATCACATGTAATCATACAGAAAAATATTTTGTTATATCTTACAGAAAATATATTTTGAGCATCAATGTCTATGTGTAAGGGTGAGGGAGCATGAATGCCTCTGTAAAAGTGTATGTGAGCATCAATGTCTATGTGTAAGGGTGAGTGAGCATGGGTAAAGTATTATATATTGGAAACAATATTTATTTTATTCAACAATCGTTTTGCTTCAGATAATAAACATATAGACAGTGTTATGAGAATCCACACGAATTCCGTACACAAAACAGATAAATAAAAAAGCGACGGATCACGAAACAGTAGCGTAATCGCTGCCAGGAGTAAAGATGGGGGGTGCCGACAGATTATACTTCCAGGAGGTCTGCCCTTTCCCATCTTTCTCTGGGTTTAGAT
>VKOC01003581.1:0-17608 GCA_009364415.1 Spea multiplicata
AATGAAGACTCAAGCTTGTATGTTTAACTTATACTTACACACGCCAACATCATACAGTCACAGGCTAACATGCTAACACCGTACCCTAATGCACAACTATATGCTGACATACACACTCATGCTAATGCCTTACTGTATTATATACAACATCATACAAGGTAACGCTACACCCTTATACACATGCACACCCTATTCAACAACGTACACACACTATACATAAATGAAACAAACACTCAGTACAGTAGACATACTGACTCTGAGACTACATTTACACACAAAGTGACTCCAGCACCACATACACACCGACTGACATAACGGTATAAAAACACAGTCACAGACTCCAGCACTATACATATATATGCTGACCTACACTACAGTATACACTTACATACACTAGATCCCACACAGACACCTCATAGAGACCTGCTGCTCCACTACCTTCTACGTTTTGGATCTGGTCCCTGCAGGAAAGTGTAGGGTGCCAGCCGCGCAGTGGTAGCCCTGGTCAGTTTTTATTCCCTTGTCCTGCAAATCCCTGGGCGCCAAGAAGTGGCTTCTAATCGCCATGGCGAGTATTTATTTAGCCTCGTCTTGGGTCAGATGTATCGGTGTGTCACACTTTAAGAGACGTGCCAATTAGGGGGCAACCTACTGTCACAATGAGCTGCATTATTGGGAGGCTTCAAAGATGACACTTAGAAACTTGGGTCTATGGTTTGTAACAGCCACTATGTATGCTTTTAATGCGGTATAAGTAGTACCAATAAAATACAACTTTATAATCGGTCAATCTTCTATTCTTAGTGTATTATTTACCATAAATTGAAAATTTGTGCCATGTTTTAGGTTGCTGAATGAACAGCTGCAAAAGTCCCTGGAAGATCTCCAGCATCGCCTCGCTGTAAAATCCAATGAAGTGCATTTAGCCCAAGAAGAAATTGTGACTTTAGAACAAAGAATAGGTACATATCATTATTGATATATCGAATTTAGAATTTGCGCAGTTCATATTCCTGACTTGACAGATATGTAAAATGTCTCAATGACTTACATGGTATATCATAACAAAAAAGGCAAATGCCAGCCTGTTCTCCCCTTGTTCTCTGTGTGCCGCTACATTTAAAAGGGGTTTAAATGCCTAAACAAATATGATATTGAATATTTCCTGCTACTGACATCATTGTTGCCAGAGAATACCGCTCATTTTGCAGGGTCTGTCAGTCATGCCTCCTGCCATAATACCTTACTGGCTGGTGGCATAATGTGACGTTTATATGTTGCCATCATGGAGCTTTAAAACGGCAGTTAGAGGGCTCCCCTTTTTTGAAACATATGGTTTTATGGAGGGGGCACAATGAATATGAGGAAATTGCTGCACATGAAATGGATTTTTGTTCTGCAGTCACCTGGGAAAGCAAAATTGCAGAGGAAATTTGAAAACTACAAAAATGTAGCTACTGTACAAGAAACTTTAGAAGAGATTGGTGATGAAATGGCTGCATCGAAAGTGTGGTCAGATAGTTAAATATACTGGGTGGTCTTTTCAGTAACATTTATGGGTGGTTTCAAGGTCTGTTAATACTACTGAAGTTAGAGTCCCACCATAGTAAATTTGAAAAGAAAAACTTGGGGTATGAAAAAGGGAAGCGTATCTTGTATTATTTGCCCTATAGTGGCTGAAGTAGATGAGAATCCTGAACATATAGGGTGTTTTGCAATTAATGAAATATATTTTGTTTTTCCTCCCAATGGAGTTTTATTCATGCAAAAGAAGGGGCCTACTTTAAAAAAAAACAAAAAACTATAATTTGCTGGGCCTTACTAATTGAAATTGCTCTGGTCCTGAAAGGGTTAAAGCAGCACACATATTGCTTATGCTTTGTAATCTATACAAACATGCGTTTATATGTCTTATTTTATTATATTGCTGACAACCTTGCCATCTTATAACTATAACCACGTATTTATTTATTAGATGAATTAAATCGAAGGATCTCTTCTAAAGCCGAGGAAACAAGCGTACTGAGAAGCACCGTGTCTGCACTGGATAAAGAAAAGGATCATCTGCAGGAAACGGTGGATGATAAAACTGAGCGAATTGCTTGCTTAGAAGATAACCTCCATAACAAGGTACTAGTCTGGGTTTGCTTCAGTTTAATTTGCATGTGTTTGGCAGTAATAGAGTGACTCTATTTGAGAAAAAAAATAGCGTTTTTGAAATAGCATTATGCTACCTGTACTTATTACCCTATCTAGGGATGCACCGAAATGAAAATTCTAGACCGAAACCAAAAATTCAGGATTCACTTGCCGAAAACACTTGGTGTGTTACTTTTAATAAAAGTGTGGTTAACACACCAAAATTGGCAGCCAGTACATGCTAGAACCTTAGCATGATAGGAGTGTGATTACAGGCTCCCTATGCCATGCTTACAAAGCTCACACACTCATTCATATACAAAATCATTCGCAGATACTAATCATTCAGATGCTCATACACCCTCCCCCACCACCTTACCTGAACTACAGATCTCTCACTCGCACACTTCTGCAGGGAGCCTGCTGCATCCGTCTGTGCAAACAACTTGAGCAGAGTCATGTGGCGTGCATTCACGTGACTCTGCTGGGTTCCTGCTTTTCCTGGCCAGTACAGCCTGGCCCCGTAGATGATTATTTTCGTCCGTTTTTTTAAATTATTATTTTGGCATTTTGCCGATAATGCCCCTTTCAGCCGATGTATTTTGGCCACTGATATATCGGTGCATCCTTTCCTATAACAAGCAAAAAGAAAACACACAAAACCATTGGGTATTTCTAAACTCAGGACAAATATATATATAAATATATATATAAACTTGTGTGGGTACAATAAACAAGAGAGAACAAAATCACAGCTAAACACCAGCACTGCAGAAACATTAAGGCATCACTTGGGTCATAACACCAAAAAGTGCACTGATCGAAGCGCTGCTGGGTCTTCGCTAGATAATTTGGTGTTTGCATGTGTGTTTCTCTGTATATGCTGTCTGGTTCAACATATTTGCACCACAGTTTACTGCTCTCTCACCCAAGACCTGTTTTCTCTCCTTAAAGGAAAAAATGATCACCGAATTAAGACTTGCTGTTTCAGACCTGGAATCCACAATAGAGTAAGTTTATGATGGCCATTATTTTACTTTTTCTACATTGTCTTCAAGAAAATTACGAAAACAATGAATGTCAATTTCTCTTGTGCATGTTTCAGTTCTGATTTTCTGTGGATACTTTTTCCAAATAATCTTCCAAAATGCAAGGTTAAGAACTAAAAATGTGACATCTTGCAGCAATGACAGGCAGAACAGCCATCCCTTAACTTCTACATCATTGTTATTTTATATTAAATCAATTATTAAAAAAGATCATTATCCCTTAAGCTTCCTAAATGTGCTTGGGTGTACAGTATTATAGTATTTAACAGAGCACCTTCTCTGTTTTGCCAGCCATTTGAAGGACTCTTTTGGTAATAAGGAGCGAGAAGTGTCAAGTCTTCGCCGGCAGCTCGATTCCGCCAATGCCGAACTTGATGAAATCACAAAACTGAGAGAAGTTACTCATAAAGAGAACCGAAGGCTGCAGGATGATCTCTCAACCATGACCAGGGAGAACCAGGTATAGAGAAAAAGACAATTCATTGCAGTTGCGTAGTTTTTTTCATGTATCTATATATAGATATGCATATATACGGTGTGTGTATGTATGTCTAATATATATATTATGATACATTTGTTTAACAACAAAGTTTTCATTACAAGTGTGAAAGCAAAATGCTAAATTATAGCACCAAATATGTGCTGAAATACCCTACAATCCAGTAGTTATTGCTCTCTGTATCAGTTCGGATTTATTGAAGTAATAGAATATCCCAGAGACGGACTTGGTGGCTTGCGTTTCACGGTTTGTGTGCTACGGTGCTTAATCACAAGTGTTAGACCATGCAAGATATTTTATAATGTATTAAATTCCTTCTAGAGCATCTGTGGTGTAAAGTGGTAGGGCAATGACCATAGTAACACTTTATATTATATTATATAGATGTAGATCATATATAACATCATGTCATTCTTTCATGTACAGGATGTCTCTCTAGTTTATTATTGTTTTTTAACTACTGACTCCTTAATGGAAATGTGTGTTTTTGTTTTTTCCCATGGCTTAATTAGACAGTTAGCATGGAATTAGAAAATGCAATGCATGAAAAGGAGGAGTTAAAGCTGAGGATTCATGGATACATTTCAGAGGTTTCTAGGATTGAGACCATAATGGCTGCCAAGGTAAGCAGTTTTATCCTTGCTCAGTTTAAGTATAATTAACTTTTTTTTTTAAACGTATGTATTATGGCACCAAGCGGTGATGAGCTTCTAAAGAAACGTTTTGTGCCATGTCATACTGTGCTGTCTTTCTTCCTTGTGTATGCCCATACAGTTGTGTTTGCCCCCCTGCAAACTGAGGTCTGGCACGATGTTCAGACATTGAGCCCCTTCAGCTGTTGCAGGGCTGTTCTGAAAACTACAACACCACCATGCTCTTAAGCTGAAAGATACAACTTTATATGACCTATCGGTATTAACAGTAAGATGCATTGCTTATTTCTTCGAGCTGGTTCACTGCAAAGTGAGTTATTAGAGGTATGGACAGGCTGTGATTGGGAGCCGCCCCATCTCTTGATAAATGTTTGCCATATCTCTTTTAGATCACAACAGGCTTTGTTTGTCCTCTGCTCTAGCGTTGTCTTGTTTGAATATGTCTAATATTTATTTGACTTTGAAGGAAAGTATGAATGTTGTGTTAGCCGCAAGACTAATACTAGTCTATATTTTTTTCCAGGAACAAGAGAATCGTGACCTTCTAGATCAGTTCCGGATCGTGCACAGCCAAGCTGAGGAATGGGAAGCCAAAGCCCAAAACGCAGAGGGGGAGAGCAGTTCAATAAGACTGGAGCTGCTGTCTGTGGATACAGATAGAAGACATCTGCGTGAGAGACTCCATCATCTGGAAAATGAAATTCAGGAGGTACGGTGTTATTACCAGGAAGATGAGGCACACTTCATTAACTTTGCAGCAAGTTTAACACACTTTTGCCACATTTCAACCAACCAGCTCAAAGTTTATTTACAATAAAGGGAGATTTTATCATTTTACGGCATATACAACAATTATGCCTTCATTTTCTTTTAACAGTAGGATAGCGAATACCCACGTTCTTTTTATGAAAGTAATCTTTTTACATTTAATTATATTTTGGCATCATAACACACTAAAACAAGTTTGCTTTGGCACCTAAACTATCTTTATTGCTTTGAAAAAGACTTCTTGGTGTTCTGGGATGGGCTATGTTATCACCCTGAAGATTGTTAAGATAAAGTGTAGGAAAAAAAATGGATCAACAGCATCTGAAATGTCGCCAAGATGAACAATCTAACTAATATTACATTGTTGGGCTTCTTACAGCACATGAATGCTCATCAGGCATATGAATCTCAGATATCATCTATGGCAAAGGCCATGTCAAAGCTAGAAGAACAGCTTCGACAAGAACAAAACGAAAAGGAATCATTGTTATCCGATTTAGCATCTGTCCGCGAGCTCTGTGTGAAGCTGGACTCTAACAAAGAGCATTTCTCTAGACAGCTAACAGCCAAAAACATGGAGCGTGAAAGGGTAAGTATCAATTGCAAGCAAAACCCTCACCGTAGTAAGAGCGTGGCCGCATGGGCCAAAAAAGCCACATTTATTAAAAGATCACATGGCTACAATGCTATCATGTCTGCAAATAGATTAGGTAAACATTGTGCGTAATCCTATATTATAGCGGGAGGAATCCAACCCAAATGGATAACTAATGGCTCCAAAACTGACCATTTATCTACAGACCTCTTTAATGTTATATGTAGTTGAGTATAGTACATGGGAGTTATATTAGACATAGCTGTAGTAAACATTCATATACATATCTAGTGTTATTGTTTGCATACCATACTATACCATCCTGTAAGTACCTTAAGTATCTTAATATGAGTAAAAATACTTCATATTAGATTTCTTAGTATTCCTGCTTTATTGTCTTAGTGACACCAATCAAGTACTCATCTTAACATATTTTTGCTCAGTTCATATCAAGATTTATACCGCTTGAGTCGCATCTTGTTGCCCGGCGGCCTTCCAAATGTAAAAAACAATCTGTTTATAATACTGTGTATGGCAGAATGTTCGGAAGGAATAGACACGTGTATTTGGGGATGCAAACAAATGTATAAATATAAATGATTTCTGGAGGGTGGGGAAGATGTTCAGGACAGAGCAGGATAAAATCCATACGCCTGGATAGGTTCTAGGAGTCTTCATTTTCCACAAACTATACACTTGTGTTTTTTGTTATCTTTTAGGTCATGAATGAGGTGGAGGACATGAAGTCTGAAGTTGAGCTTCTGAAAAAACAGCTTTCTAGTGAACGCCTCACAATAAAGAACCTGGAAACCCTGCTGGCCACTAACCGGGAGAAGGAGTTTCAGAGTCACTTAGCGGCCCATGAGAAAGAATCAGAAATCCAGTTGCTAAAAGACAGGCTTACACTTTCAGAAAGTAAACTGTAAGTGCCTGCCATTAAATGACTATGATCCATCTAACTCCTCTTTTTCTGATTATAAGTATTAAATGTATACATGCAAACATTCGTTCTGGATGCATTTATGGAGGCTATGTATAAACAGGAGCTCAAAATAAAATATACTAATCAATTCAAAAGAAATCATCAGATGAAACATGAAGAGGGGGAAGTGAGGCCAAAGTCTTGTTTTGTAACTCAAAAAATGGCTGCATCAATATGTATGAAGTAACATGCACTCCAGTCCATGCGAAATCAGGCACTGGAGTGGACCTTTAATTTCCATTTTCATATCTGATCTCAGGTTGCCATTTTTCTATTACTTATCATTTATTTATTTAAAGGAACAGTCAGTCTCGAGAAGCAGCCATGCTTCGAAGTAAACTTACCCAGCTACAGTCCGATTATGACATTGCCAAAAGACAGCTTACCACTGAGCGATTTGAAAGGTAAGAATCTTTCCCGTACTTTGTGCAGTTTATATTGAAGCCCATTGAGTATTGACGTATTGGCCCAAAAATGGTCCTGTGAGACTTCATGTTTAGGGATTTAGTTTTTTTATCTAATTTGTACAGTTGATTAGTCTCTGCCTATGAGAAAGCTGTCACTTTTTGGAGTCTTTTTTGTTTTCTGTATCGAGTGTGTATTCTCTATTGGACAAGAATACACTTGGGCAAGTCTGTATTACAATGCATAAATACTAACATGAAAATGGTGCAGTGTATTTGTGAATGAGGTTTTGATGGCATTGGGATTCTTGGTAATGAAACTTTTTATGACAGAGAACGTGCGGTTCAAGAGTTGCGTCGGCATGGCCTCTCTACATCGTCTGTGCGTACGTCATCACCACTTACTTCAACAATGAAATCCCCCGCGCTGTCACCAGAACGCTCCATTTTACGGTCTGTCGAGCGAGGACCCGACAAGTCAAACGAAAAGTGAGTTTATAGTTTTGTTCAAATACACAGAACATGCAACTTTATTAGCTGTAGTTCTCGGGTACATGGCTTTAAATTATATGCCCTTTCGATCCCTTTAACAAAATAGCACCCTTGATATATAATAACTTGGGTCAGAGTCGCAATCTATCAGTCACTGTGCGAATTCATGGCTCACCAGTCAGCTTACCTTGTTTTTATCAGAACGAAGCTTAGAGGTTTTTTTTCTTTGTGTCACCTTTACAAGCGCAAATGCAAATGAGAAGCATGTATCTGATATACAAGTGCCTGATTGTATAGCAATGCATGGAGTCCATCCCTGCAGAAAACTATTGTGTAAAATTGTTTAAAAGCCTCAGACCAGACATTAATCCTAGTGCACTCTGGGATTGTTTAAAAATGGAATAAGATAAGAGGTAACAGCTGGAATCTAAAAGGTAGAAGGGCAAATGCATGACATTGCCACAATCTCCATGCGTAGGCTGCCCGTCACAGATTCAGGTTTAGGTGGTGTACTGAAAATGCAATTCGTAATACTTTTTCATCTAGATGTGTTCTTCTTTATTAATAGGAGCGTGAGCTTCAAGGAGTGACAATTATCTTGACCTCATGAAGAGGAAAGAAATTCTAGAAGCAAATTAATGACTTTACTGAGGATTACCTGAAAATCTACCTCTGTCAGCTTTTTTAAAATAAATATCTGGGTGTGTGTTACAAAATCCAACAACTCTATTTCATGTCCCTGAATAATTTATTAACTGAATATAAACATATTTCTGTTAAATAACCGTTTTGAAAATCGCCCCCTAGTACACCCTCATCGCATGAGTATTGCGTAATAACATCGCCCTCCCACTGCTGGGCGTTATGGGCTGGGGGGGCTGGAAAACAGCGACCGCTTATGCTTGGAGACTGCGTGTTTTATATGCTTTGGATGGAGAGCTCTACTGCTGTTGAACTGCATTTCCCTTAGGCAGGCTGAGGATTATAGGAATTGTAGTCAAATGCTAGATATTTTACCTTTGTGGCCTCTACTGGAAGCCTTTGCTGGCAAGAAAGTCATCTGGAAGCAGGTATCTTCGTGATCTGTTATCTGGTACTACTTTGTGGTACAAACGCATGTTATACTAATAAAATATTGATAATTTATTAAAAGCACTAACAATATGTTTATTTAAATTCTCTTTCTTTGTTGTAATATTTGTTTGTATACTTGGTCTATAGTCCTTTTTATAAATAACAAAAAATCTGCATATTGGCAGCAAACTTGCATTTGTTCCACCTTTGTGCCCACAATATATTGGCACGCGTCCCTTGATAAAATGACTCCCGGCACCAATCACAAAATATTGGTATGCGCAGTTTAACAGTTAGAATGGTACACAATCTGTATCATTTTACAAAGGTCAATAAGGAAAAACTGTTATGTCGATCATCCTAATGTGGGGGTTCACGCAGTTAAAGCATGTGTTTTTGTGAAGCGCGGTGCTTTAAATGTGGGGTATCCCTCTCTAGGAATTAAATGGTTTCATTAATATTTGGAATGGTCTGGGCTCAGTAATATTTATACTTGAATTATGTATATATATATATATATATATATTGGCTTGTTTTAACATATTGGATGTTAAGCTTTTGGCTCACTATTATCTCCTTCATTTCAAACAAATTCCTGCATTTAACCTAGAAATAAACAAGCCAAATCTGTCTTGGCAAACTGCTAACTACACCACTGACAGTGTTTTATACATGTTTATTTTTATATACGTTTCTATTTATTGCATCCAGAATAAATAATTTTGATATCGGATTCCTTGTTTGTATTAAACTGAAAGTGAATGTTATATGTAGCGCAGGTTTGACTTCTGTTGTTTTATTGTCTTCGTTCCTCAGCGCAATCATTTGACTTCTGCCACCACCGTCACGTTATTTCCCCTGCTTGCTTGACGTAGGAAGAGATGATTCATCGGAGATCTAGTACAGAAAGTACGCGCTCCCACAAACCCCTCGAGCCATACGTACTAAAAATACTACTCTATAGGGTACTATGGATGGATGTGGGCCTAATTTGTGTGGGTACATCAAACTCGGAAAAGGGGAATCTTGATTTAACCAAAAAGATGGCAAGAAACATAAAGGACTTAATGCACTAAAAAGCTTTGGTAAGGTAGGGATGTTCAAACTTATATACCTGTTAGCAATCGGTGTGGCTGCAACCCCCTCAACTCAAAAATTAGGAGGGTACACATAGCGGTATATGACACATACATTTGGTCATACAAGCTAGAATCTGTGACAGCCTAATGACAGCAGAGGCTTTGTGGACGAGGGTTACACTATTAATCCAGACACCCAGCGTATGCAGACCAGGGGGGACTCGACCGGTACTCTGTTACAACTGAGTGGCCCCTTGCCCTCCAGTATCTCACACTAGCACATACTTTAAAGACTCCCTCAAATATACACACAGTCAGTGACAGCTTACCACACACCATTGCCTTACGGCGCCTGGAGCAGCGTTGGACTCTTCTTTATATGCACACTAAAGTGTCAGGAGATACTCGCTACAGCTGTCATTAGACCTTTGTTTTCTTCGTTAGAGCAGTTTCTTTATTTAAGTCTATGTAGATCATTGCACGAGGCAGAGGACACCTGTGGGGACAACACACATATATGGGAGGGAAAAAGTATAAATCATAGAAACGCATGTATTTCTTCCTAATGAGGCGTCCTGCTTAGGCTTGGCTAAAAGATGTGGCAGGGTTCCACAAATCTAAGGAAAATGTTTCTTAGGACACATTTTGAGACCTAGCCCTTAACCAGAAGACAGGTGAAGGCTCAGGTTGATTTAACTACTTATTCAGGAAGTTGACAATCGCTCCATCACTGCTTCCTTTTATATTAATCATTTGCAAATGCCTTATTTCGTAGGCGAAATAGAATAAGGAGAATATATTCTCCTTACGTCAAAGGAGACGTTTGAAAGAAAGCTCCCACACATTTTATGTGAAGTGATTCCTAATGTCATACTTTTCAAGAATTTTGATCCTGTCTTTTTGATCTATCTTAGCATGCCCAACTCGATCCATTCTGCAGACCTTGCCATTGGGCTCCACATGTTATATACCCCCCCTTTACTCATCCGGTGTGCTGCCACAAGGCTGAAGATACATAGAAGATACTGTGCTGGGTGTGCTTTACTTCTGGAGACTTTTCTAGGATTTAGTAGTATCCTGGCATCAGAAAATAAAACTTTCGTTTAGACACATTTTCTTTATATTTATAGTCACACCACTCATCTGCAATAGTCTTTGTTGTTATCTCAGCATAGGTATAATTAGCTATTAAGTACTTTATGTGACGCATTGCCCAATCCTTGCCTATCCTTGCCATAGAAACGACAGGACAATATTCTAGAGGACGCTCCACTAGCTACACGCAACGTATGGTTAAACTGAACCTCCTATTAGATTCTCAATGGAGGGTATTTTGTGTCCCCCCATTTCTCAGTATAGCCTCAAACCTCTGTTTCTAACAAGAAACAAGCTGTATGAAGCGTGAAGAAGTTCTAACTTTTCAAGCTTTTAATATTTTGCAATGTTTCATATATTTATTTTAATTACATATAATTTGCAAACTCGCTTTTAATTATACAGTTTTAATTTCTTTTATGAAATGAGTGTACCCATAGCTGCTTTAATAAAAATAATGGGCAGGTCTCATTCACCGGGTTTTCCTTCTAACTATATAAAGCCTTTGTCTAGTTTCCAGATCACTTATGTGTAAACTCCCACATTCAGTTATGAAAGAATGCTGGGATTTTGTCATATAATAATAATGTGGAGCCATCAGAAAATGAAAGCCATTCATAAAAAATTTGAGCAGCAGTAAAACTGTATAATGTTTTATGCATGTGTATGGATTTTTTATCAATATATGTTTCTATATATTTTTTTTAATGCATATTGAAGTCAAAATTGCATTTTACTGAATGCCAAATGATAAACACCTAACGCATTTCGCTAAATACTTTGCACTTAATCATAGGCATATACCGCTAGATCTCATAGATGTTACTGAACATTGGTAAATTCTGGGATTCGCACGAAAGCAACAAAAATGAGGCCAGCCCCCCCAATTTTCTCACAGTCTGAATATTTGTCCGACATTCGTGTGTCCACATTCACTCACGTTTACTCACATTCTTACTCGTTCACTCTCTCTCTCACACACCCTTTTTGAGGGAAATATGGAGCTTGCTTGTTATTAAAAAAATAAAAGATTAATTACATTTCAAAAAGCCTGAAATCTGGCTCAACCCTTATAAAAGGAGAAGATCAGTGAGCTTCGTAATGCAGAGTACCGTGATATTTGCTCACTTTGTGTAATTTAGGTGTGTGATGGCTTGGCTTGTTTTCATTCCTTGAAAAAAAAAAATATTTGATTTATCCTTGGTAATCTGGATGCATTTCAAACTTGTCTTTACAGCTAGTTCTCTGTTTCTGTGACACTTCCAGATGTGGTGCCCAACTATCACCTGGTTGTGGCCAGAGTGAGTTGAAGAATAGACAATCAGAAGAGCAAAGTACAACTTCAGCTTTCTGAAGGACTCCAAGACCAAAGAAGACTTTGGACTGACCCTGAAGAATAGGTTTGCAGTACTACAGGAGTAGGCGGGCTTCCCGGCAGAACAGATCATGGACAGATAAAATGACAATGCGCTTTATACTCAAGCAACTTCAACTTTGTCGATTATGAGAAGGCATTTGTCAGTGTGCACCACGAGACCCCACTGGAAATTCCTTCGACACTATGGCATCCCAGCAAAATTGATGACCTTGGTCAAGAACGACAGAATGTCCTGCAGAGTGATCCATAGAGGGCAGCTCACAGCCAGCTTCCAGGTGTGATAAGGGGACTTGTTGTTACCCTTTCTCTTCCTCCTCACCATCGCTTGGATTATGAAGCTATCCACCAGCAAGTGCAGAAACGGAAGCCTTAGCACAGCAAATGCAAGAGAAGACAAATATAGTGGCCGCCATGTCACTATGACTATAGGTTGGTGTTAACATCCATATGGCCTAGACCAAGATCCTCAAGATAATCCTAATGAGCAACGACTCAGTCACGCTGAATGTAAGCCCCCTGAAAGAAGGCCAGTCCTTCCTGGCCAAACTGGACAGAACTGTTGACCAACAGGATGTCGATGATGTAGAGGTCAAGGCAAGTATTGGCCTTCTTACACCTCAAGAATATCTGGAGTTGCAGAAAGCTGTCTTTTGCAACAAAGGTTTGACTGTTTAACTCCAATGTTACGTCAGTCCTACTGTATGGAGCTGAAACCTGGATGACAGCCAAACCAACCATCAGGAAGGTCCAGACCTTCATCAGCTGCCTCCTCAGAAGGATTCTCCAGATCCACTGGCCAGAACACCAACAGCAACACCATTCTTTGGGAGAGAACTTGCCTACTCCCAGCAGAGGGAGAAATCAGGAAGAGAAGATGGGGCTGGATAGGGCACACTCTACACAAGCAGTTAACAAACATTACCAGACACTGAGATAGAACCCTAAAGGCAAGCGGAAAAAAGATGTCCAAGAAGCACCTGGTAACGCGACCTCAATGCTGACAACAAAAAAGGCTAGAGAGAATGGCCCAGAAAAGAGGACTCTGGAGTTCTGTAGTTAGCGGCCCATACCCTGGCAGGGGTGACAGGTATAAGTCTGTAAATTCTTACATATAAAGGCAAGCTGGTTTTAAGAGTCACTGTAATTGAGTTTGTTGCGATTTCCAAATCTTAAGAGCAAAGTGTTAACATTTAATTAATTAAAAGTGTTATTTTATAAAGTTGTAGTGTAAATGATATGCCTGTGTGGTAACTTTACAGATAGGTAGCCAAAATACCGGTGTAGTTTGGTAGCCCCATTTGTATGCTTTGCTATATACCATGAGGGTCCATCCCCAGTGAGCTTCTGGTGCAGGAAGATCTTGGCTATCCATTTATAATGTATAGTGTTATCGGTGATTCTTGCAAAGGAACACATTCACACATTGAATTATGCATTATATGGAGTCAGCCCTTCTTTCTGTAGAGACCTATCCAGGCCTGGCCCTTCAGAATTAGTAGTTTAATGCATCTCTCCGGCAAGCTCTCGCTTTAGTGAATAAACTCCAAGTTCACCATTAGTGCAGCTGAGACCCCATTGACTCCTTCTGAGCTCTGGGCTATCCAGCTGATGCACACTGCATGTCACACTGCATGTCACACTGCATGTCACACTGCATCTCACACTGCATCTCACACTGTATCTCAGAAGGGTCAAGCCAGAAATGGGAGCATATGGTGCACTTTTACTGAACAGTAAATCATACCTATATAATTATAGATCACTTCTGCCAAAGATATTCTACTAGAATAACTTTTATTTCCTTGCCGGGATATACATCACTCGATGTCACGCATGTAGATGAATTTATTGCCTCAGTCATTATTTACCCCCTGGGCTGCGGCTCCTGCCCCTGTTGCCCCGGTTGGCTTGCGTGGTTGGTCGGTAGGCACGGAGGGTGTGTGCTGGAGGCAGTCATGGCTGGATGTGTAGGAGCATGTGACTGATGTTACATGGTGCGGCACACCGGAGAGGAATGGAGGCGGCTCGATGAGCGGAGCCCGGTAGCCCGGCTCGCAGTGTGCGGAGATCCCTGCATGCAGCACGGTAAGGCTCGCTTTGTCCTCCGCCGTGCTGTCCGGGGCTCGGTCTCCCCGGGTCCCCAATGTGCTGCTTTGTTGTCTTGTCACCGTTAACCCGTTAGGCGCTAATTTATCATTCCAGTCCGATTATTTATTACGTATCATTATGAATTACAAGCTGGATGGAGCTATTAGCTGCAGCGATTAGCGTTATATTATCGCCGCTCGGGGGGCATTTAAGCGGCCGCGTAACCGGGCATCTACCGTGTACCGTCTGGACAATGGGTTTTGGTATGAATGGAAGACAATCGGCAGAATTAACTCCTCCGCTGCCAGCGCCGTCTATCCATACTAACTGTCATCCACCTATTTTAGATTTGTTAATGGATCCCACGGACATCTGTGCACCTGCATGGGTTAAACCGAGCTCGGGCGGTGAATAGGTTAAATACAAAGGATGTGTGATCTACTGGTGTGGGTTAAACGGGGCAGATAGAGGGGCTGCCCCGGGGTGGGGTACATAGTAACCGTCGCGGTGTCTCAGTTGGATGTGATGGACCCGGGCACAAGCTGCCTGTGATGACTGAGCCTGCTTTGCCCGTCAGACACCGAGCATCTTCTTTCCCTATCCAGGCTGTAGGGCTGGGGCTGTGCATCCTTATGTCAAGTGCCATCTCTATATTGCATGTGCAAAGAGGTCATTAGTGCATTACTTTTCTCTGATCACATGTATAATCCTTCTAGATTATATATATATATATATATACATATATATATACACACATACATTTATACATAAACACCATGTATGTGACATAGGAGAGGAGGCATTGTGTTCCCTGGTGCTCAGGTTACTAACAATACCAACCCTAGTGATATATTGATGTATACCTGCTCTTATTACACACCATACATCACACACTGTTTTACACACTCACATAATACAGCACTGTGTGTGAAGACATTCATTCCAACACATCTGTTCACAGAGCATCATCAGTTAGGGACCTGGATCAATTCTTTTTGCCTTCAGTATTGTCACTGCAGATCCATTGATTGATACAAGATTATAACATTTAACAAAAAACATATACAGTTCTCTAATTAATATGAAATTCACAATGTTACCAAGTCTGCATTCCTGCCAAGAGAAAGGATTGATGAATTGCTCTTAAATATATCATTCTTGCACACAGAAAACAAAACCAGGGTAATTCAAGTCTGATTTATCGAAAGAGTTAAAAGAAACCCAGTAGCAGCCTCCATGCTTTGTGAAAATTTAATGCCTTCTCAATACAGTTCAGGAATCTGATCTGCTGGTAGGAGTGTAAGAGGGGTGGACACACAGAAAGGGTAAGTGCTGTTTATAGCTGAAAATATCCCTTTACTAATTTTCAATTCATTAACTTATCAGCTAGATCTCTGTGCCCTCTATAAACCACTGTTTAAATAAACCTTTATCATCTTCCCTACAGAAAATGCTCAAGGCCAATCCTCACTGTGCTATAAGCAGCTACTTATATCATGGAAAGCCATTAGTTTTATAAAGTGAATCCAGAATTCTTATTATCATTATTATTCTTTTATTATTTTTATTTATCTTTTATTTTTAGCCACAGACAGACTAAGACAACCCAACACATTATGTAAAGAACCCAGAGAGCGAGAGAGCGATAGAGACAAAGAAAAGAAAGACAAATCAAATATTTTATGTAGAAAAACTTTACATGGAATTAAACAGGCTATTGCCCTTACATCTAGATCAAGTATTTGCATGTTTTATTAGTCCTGGTGACATTTTAGGAAGACACACCTAAACCTTTCTAAAGTGTTATTATTGAGTATTAATGTAACTTCATGAGAAAAGAATACATCATATCATTCTAGGTCTATGGACACATTTAGTTTTTACATGTTCCTGACTGACACCTATCAGGTCCTGCAAGCCTCTGGTTTACATGGGGGGCCTTATCCAAGGGGCCCAAATGCCAGCGCAGCCCCCCAGACTCCTCTCCACCCCAGGTTGTGCATGCCATTGGGCCGGAGAGCCCTGTTCACTGTCCCCACACACTGAGTCTGAGCACTGGATATGGTATAATTTCCCAGAGCTAAGGTATAGGCAGCATGTGAGGACTACCAATGGTAGGAGGGTGGGGGGTTTGGGGGTTTAGTGTGTGTCTGTGTAAGTATATTACTTTGTATGTTAGTGTGTCTGTGCATGGCTGTGAGTTGGTGTGTGGGTAAGTATATTACTGTGTAATTTTTTAAGTATGTTATCATGGGTGTATGTATGTTACTGTCTATGTTAACATGTTTGTAAATATGTAAGTATGTTACTGTATCTGTTTAAATATGTTAGTGTTTGTGTTATGTTAGTTTGTGTAAGTATGTTAGTATGTTGCTGTTTGTGTAATATTTATAGTACATTACTGTGTGTTAGTATGTGTCTAGGGTTTAAGTGGCTGAGATGGCAGCTCTACAAAGTGGATACAACAAATATTGGGGATTCAACCATAGATTACCTAGCCAGACACTATGTCAAAGTGCACCAATTTTGTCGAGTCCTATCTAATCCTAACATAGCCATATTGCTTACCATGCAGCTGAATCAGTGGGACTCTACATAGTCAACATGTTGTATGAGGGCAGGTAGTACCCACAACATGTCAGGGAATTCTGTTGTGATACTGCCCAGGTTAGGGATGAGAGAATAGTTCTGTATCTCCTCTTACACGTGATTATGTATGATTGCTCCTTGTTTTCGTGGTTTACAATAATATTAATAAGAAGAAGAACACAAAGGGCATGACATGACATCCACATTGTGTTATAAAGAACCTACTCAGTATAGACGAGGTGCAGGTGATAGCTCCATAACAGTAGATCATTTGAGATGAAGTTCTACCTAGTGTGGGCTTCAGATATTTTTTGTCTCTGAAAGAGGTGTTCCTGGGATAAAGACAAAAGACACAGAACAAAGGGGCTGGAATAATAGAAACAGGGAGAAATTTGCAGTGGATGGGACTGAAATGCAGTGCATAATAATAATAATAATAATAATAAATGTTGAAATTCCAATACTTTTAGGTCAAGTGTTCCTTCAGCTTATGTGCAAACATATCCCGTGACTATTGTGTAACAAATATAATGTAACCTGTGATACAGCATTAACAACAGTATACCTCTCAACATCACATCAAGTGTGCTCTGCACTCAACCGTAACATTACAGAAGCGTATAATGTCATTAAACGACTTTAACACAAACATGTACTGGTTTCCCTTTAACAGTGATTTTTGCAGCAAATACAAAGCTTTTTTAACATAAGGATAATGTTTGGG